>JASANF010010579.1:0-12524 GCA_030248245.1 Trissonchulus sp. WLG1_4
TAAAAGCACATATGTTTTAGTTTATGCACACAAAATTTAGTGCAAATTGCTTGAGTGGTTGCGGAGTAATACCTGGTAAACTGTACGTAAACTGTGAAGTACTCACAGCAATAATGCAAAATTGTGAAAAATAATTTTAAAATCAAAAGAAAAACGTACCTTTATTTTTCATTTTTTTATTTGTGGCAAAAAATTGTGCGTCAAAACGTTATATGTACTTCACAAGCTGGCCAATCTGATACCTGGCTTAATTTTTTTGTACTTTTATGTCCCCATTGTATGATGTCTGGCTTACAAATGGTGATTGGTTCAAAATATTGGTAGATATTGATAGCTTAATGTCTGGCAGTAATTATTTGACACAATATATACTTCACTGGACTAGTTTCTCAGTGAACGTACAATTTCAAAGCAAAAAGCTCTTTTTTCACAAGCTATGATAACTGCTTTTGTGACACTGCCGCCTTAACCGGCGGTTAACTGGTTAACCGATGGTTAATCGATATTCGGTTAACCGGTCAACCGGTTAAGCGATAACCATTCAAGTTTAACTACCGTTAATGCTTTTTCGTTATATGACGGTCACTTATGCACATATATATTATTATAAAAATGCCCTTTCACCAAGGTCAGCAGTGTGGGTAGAATAGAAAAGTTGGCTGATCTGTAGCGGAAAAATGCTAATAAGCTTGTTAAATGTACAGGACAAGTTTTGCAGCCGAATAGAAAAACTCAGTTTTATAAATAAAACAGATAAGAATTGCGTCAGAATAGCTATCGCTCTGCGACACGTTGGTGCTTTCTGCACCCTATTTGCGCGAATAATTAGGAAAAATATCTTCAAGAAACTTTATATGCTTGCTAAGTCAATTAATATGTTTATACTAACACACGCCAAGCTTTGAAGTGGAATACAACCTGAACACTCTTGCTTAATACTATTGTTTTGAAAAGTATACGGATACATAATGTGTGATTTATGTTTAGTCTCATACTTGGTTGGGGTGGGGGGTTGGGGACCTCATCCGCTCACCCGCTGACCTCCGCCCAGGAAGACAATTTCATCCCTCCAGACATTTACTTCACAGACACCTCCTCCCCCAGAATATTTGGAAGGTAGCTTGCAACGGCCAAATCAGTAGCTTACAAGTCACGAAGCTAAACCGGCAGGAAAACTTGCTCCGAACCCTCCCCCTTGAATTTGCTAGCTCCCACGTACAGTTCCGCTCAGAATCACCGACCCCTGATTCCGGAGTCAGACTCCGGAGTCAGAGTCGGAGTCATGATTTCATTGATGTAATGAACGTCAAAAGTTTTGACCATTAATCAGCACTCTGCAGTATCAGTTTCAGTGGAATAAGACTGACTCCTGAATCAAGAAGTCAGTTTGATTCCATCTGATTCCACAAATGCTATATTAGCTTGCGTATGCAATAAACATTTGTTAGTGTTTCAGATTTAAGTGGCAAACCACCAGCTATATATTTTATTCGAAGGGGATCCTGATGTAAAAAACTGCACATTTTAGATATTTAATTTCAGATACTAATGTGAAGAAAAATTTATCTAAGATATTTCTTTCTGCTTAAAAAAGGAGGAAAGTTGAACAATAATTTGCCATGCTGAAATTAACCGTTTTATTTCTTGAAAATGTGACAAGGCCTTCTTTAAATGGACGTGAAACTAGTACTACGGGTCCAAAAAATTTAAATTGCCGCTCAAAATTTGCCACATCCAATTAAATAACAGCGACAATTTTTAATGGACGGGCTTATTTCTTATTTAGACTTTATTTCTGATTTCTGTAATGTAAACGCACAAGGCTTTATTTCTTATTTCTTATCTCACTGCAAGTTGGGTTATTTCAAGTTCGTATTTCTTATTTCTGCCTATTATTTCTTATTTCAATTTCTTATTTCCTATTTCTTGTTTCTTATTTCTGCGCAGTGGGAACAGTACGCAATTGGCCAGTTTGTATTTGTCATTATTTTGGATTAACACAAAAATGTTTGGTCAAAGTGACGTTATATTCACGTTCGGCACCTCATATCAACTTTTTTACAGTTTTTGAACAAAATTGACAATATTTAAAAATTTGGTCAAATTGACAATTCTGGCACCAGGGCTGCCAAAGTGGAACAGTGCAAACCACGTGGACCAAACAATATCAACTGACACACCCACGCCTATGTATTAAGATGCAATATAAATACAGAACGAGAGGTTATCCATTAAAGCGTTATACACTGAGAAAGTCATAAAAAATCATCTTTTCAACGGCATCACAGGGGGTGCACCAGCTCTGGCTACTACGTAAACCTAACAAGAAAACGAATAGTACGCTGTAGTGCACAATATATTGGTTCATATTCTAATACAAGACGACAGGTCTCAACCGTTTTGGCTGCACTGCCTACATACTATGTACAGTCCATTTCAAATGAAAATGCCTCGAACGGTTTCGACGCAAAATATCACGCGCAGAAGAGGTCCCGCGGATAATTTCCGACCGGGGTATTACACACACAATATAAGAATTTAAATAATAAGTAACTACCAGAAAGGGTTTGGGGGGGGGGAAAAAAAAAAACTGACTATACAATAATTAATAAAATATTTAAATAAAATATAAAAAAAAAATAAAAAATATTTTCAAAAAATATAAAATAATTTAAAAAAATGATACTAAAAAATACTACAAAAATAAAATAAAGAATATAAATACACAAATATTTATCTAGTAAGTCAGCAGTACTTCTAACTATCAACCACCAATCTCCCATCTGTTTGAATATGAAGTAAAGAATACTTCAACAAGATATAAAAAAACATTTAATAGATGAATTATTTTTTGAAAGTTTTATAAAATAAGTAAAAAAAAAAACAATAAAAAATATTTTTTACTTATTTTTTCTGTCTTCCTTTTCTACCCCCATCTATTGCATCAAATATAATTCAAACAACAGCAACGGGACCCGCCCGCAACCCGCCGACCCACACCACCACACTGTATATTAGTACACACTACACACACAACCGTAGTTGACCACTGAGTAGTGTTGTTTTAGTATACTATAACTGATATTAAAACGAGTTTTAGTATATGATACTAAAACTAAATCAAATTGGCTGTACTAGAAGTATAACTAAAACTAACCTAAATTCAGGCCGCTACACTATAACTGTATCGAAACTAAACTAATTTCAGAGCAGTATACCATAAATAAAAGTAAACTAAATTTGGGATTATACCAAAACTAGTTTTAGTATACAAAACTAGTTTTAGTAAGCATGTTATACTAAAACTAGTTATGGTACACTCGCTTACTAAAACTCGGGAGTTTTAGTAAGCGGTGGAAAAGTTTTTGCACACAGCAAAACCTCTATTCTTATTAGATAAATAATATCGATTTTTACTTTTATATATTAATCTAAGTTTGTTAATGCCTTTCCTCAATTCCGACTCAAGATAAATTTAGTCTGTTTAACCCGCTAAAGGAGTAGGCCCGTGATGGAAAGTGACAGTTTGAAATTTTAATTTTTTGCCTATAATCATCAAAAAACTAAAACTAGAGTTGAATACGATACAATACTATAATCCGAGACAAACGCTTGCCGTCAAAATGCCTTTATACTAAAACTCCATACTAAAACTATACTATGACTAAAACTAAAACTCCGGCGAAAAGCCTATTAACTAGAACTAAAACTAAATTAAATTGCAGCCGCTAAATATAATTGTATCAAAAGTAAACTTAGGGCCTATTCCTTTACCGGATTAAAAGGACTGGACTTATTTTAGTCCGAGGTTTTGGAATGACAAATCGGACTAAACAGACTAAACACAGACAATCGGACAGTTCGGACTAACGTTTCAATAAGTCTGCGGCTTAATTTGGCCCAAGTGTAGTGTCCTACACTGTTAACTTTGTTGCAAATTTGCCAACGTGGCCAACTCAACTTGGCCAACTTGGCCAACTTAAGTTGGCCAACTCAACTTGGCCAACTTGGCCAACTTAAGTTGGCCAACTCAACTTGGCCAACTTAAGTTGGCCAACTCAACTTGGCCAACTTGGCCAACTTAAGTTGGCCAACTCAACTTGGCCAACTTGGGCCCTTAATTTTAGTCTGACCCCATTTCAAAACTACCACTGGACTAAACGGATTTAACATGCACGCTTAACATTAGCGTGCATAGTTAAGTCCGTTTAGTCCGACTAAAAAGCAGCGCGCTAAAAGTTAAGTCCGTTTAATCCGGAGGTTTTGGAATGGCATTTCTAGGCTTAATTTTTAAACCGCTTAGTCCGATTATAATTAACCTTTTAATCCGGTAAAGGAATAGGCCCTCAGTCGGGGGCTCTAAACTATAACTGTATCTAAACTAAATTTCTATACTAAAAGAACACTACCACTGAGCACTGAACTTTTTTTGGATGAAAACAATAGTTTATCGTCAAAATAACGTTTATAATCCCGTTCAGCACCTAAAATTTACCTTTTCTACAGTTTTTAAACAAAACTGATAAAATACGAAATTTTGGTCAACCATTTTGGCACTCTGTCAGAGTCGCCAAAGTAGAACAGCGCACACGACGCGGACCAACCAATGTAAACTACCATCCCTGCGCCTGTATATTAAGATGCAATTAAAATACAGACCGAGTGATTATCCATTAAAGCGTTATACATTGAGAAAATCGTAAAAATCATCTTTTCAACGGTATCACAGGGGGTGCACCAGTTCTGGCTACTAGGTAAATCTGACAGCAAAACTAATAGCAGGCTGAAATGTACTATATAGGTGTTTATATTCGCACACAAAACGACAGACCTCCATCTATAACCGTCTTGGCTGTACTGCCCGTAGGTAGCGTACCCCCATAATACACGTGAGTTACGTTCCAACCCCCCTCACCAGGCCTAAAGTGACACAATCGACTCCAAAAAATGAGATGCATTACAAGCCCACTACACGACCATGCAAGCAAGATATCAGACATGGCTGTTTGCGTAACGGCTCAACAGCCGGCTCGAGTTTATTTTTGACATTTAGTCATTTTGCGGCGCCCAAAAAATGGGTTTCCCCCCTCCAAGCAGAGCCAAAACCGCAAAAGCTTGGAACAAAATCTTTATGATGCTTCTATTGCCGACCAAAACAAATGTAAAAAACATAAAAAAGTGCCTCGCCAAGAAGGATTTCTTGAGTTATGGCGCCGGGAAAAAAAGACGGAAAAATCGGGATTTGCGGCAGACGATTTTTTATATCTCGGGTAATATCCAACCGATTTGCCTGAACTTTGGCCAGCATTTAGCCCTCCCACAAGCACGTGCACACAGCAAACTAAAACTAGTTTGCTTGCATAAATTTTTAATTATTAAAACAATAGTTTTGAAATTCTGCAATGTGGGATGTCGTTCCTATTCTAGGATTAGGCGCTATCGCGCCTATCCTGATGAGTTTAGTACGACTAAACTGATAATAACTAAACACATGACTGAAACGTGGTGTCTCTGTGTGTTGATGCCTTCTATTGATCAAATTTAAAAACAAAACGCAAAATATTTTGCGCAATTGATGATGCACAAAGCAAGTTTCTACCATTTATCGTTCCAAAGATCTTATCGTTATTATTGTTTTCATGAAACTAAAGATAGTGTAGTACTTAATTAATAGCTACCCCTTCATGACTTAATCATAACACTGATAAACCCCTATTGTTTAAGAGCAATACGGATTGCCCCCGGCTTGGATCATTGTATGTCGAGTTTGGAATTGACGTTGAAACCAATACAATCAAAGCATCGTTTCGAACAATCGTACGGAAAGCTGAAATTCCTGACGAACCTGAAAGATTGACACAACAATTAACTGCCTGTTGCACTGATTTTGGAGTCAACGGATACGCTATTGATTTTGTTGTTCCAGAAGCGGCTAATTGCAGTTTCCATTCTGAAACTCCTGATTTTTTTACAAGTCCATGTATTTTATTCGCTAATCCGGCCTCAACGACAACGACAACAACGACAACAACAGCAACAACAACGACAGCAACAACGACAACAATAGCAACAACAACGACAGCAACAACGACAACACTCCATGGTGTTGTTGATGTTGCCTCCTCAAACAGCTCTAAGAACAATACCAAGGGTGTTTTAGACCAAGAAACATGTAATGTTTGAGTTGGATTTCGAACTTTTGAATTCGAAGTTTTGAATTCGAACTAAATTGATTTTGTAGTTTGATAATTTTTATTAACTCTTCTAGACTATTTTAGATAGTAAGTTAGTTGTGTAGTTTATTGGTTAAGAAAAAAGGTTAAGCTGAACTATGCACTAAAGAATGTTTAAAACTTCCAAACTTTAACTCTAACAGAACTCTAACTATAATATGATAATTATTATTGTTGTATTTATCACGTTTATTTGAAGTATAAACCGCTTACAGTCAAGTTTACATCTTTCCAACTAACATTTCAGATTCATCCAAAACTAGAAGCAGCATTTTGGTAATGATTCTGGTGCCGCTTTTTATAGCTTTCCTTTTGTTCATAATAATCATCAGTCTTGTTGTGTGCATTCCGCAAAAACGAAGACGTGCAGTGAGAAAAAAATTGCAGCGCAGAAAATCGCAAGCAAAAAGTTCAAAATCACATCAGCCTAGCGGAAAACAAAGTGTGACAGAAGTCAGTGGCAAACAGCCCAGGAAAGGGTCGCCGTCAAAACGCAGCGTAGTAGCACCGAAAACGAAGAAACCGAATAGAACTTACGTAACGACGAAATCAGCTACAAAACTCAGTCAAACGGAAAATTTATCTAGTATGAAAGTCGGATTACAGATTTCGAAGAAACAAGGCAAGACTCTGAAAAAATAATATGGAATAGTCTGGAAAGGCCAACCTTGATACGTTGACTGTCTCAACTCACCTTTTGTTTATGAATGCGGATTTTTTAATCAGATGAAAGATTCAAGATTCTAAAATTTAAAAAAATGAAAAATTCCGCTAATTGATGTATTAAAGGTGTGTTTGTGTTCACGGCCAACTTGGACAAATTGAACATGTTTTGCCTTGAATTAAGGGGTGGCTGGCTATTACATACATGTATAAGTGAAAATTTTAGTTTCTCCGATTCTTCAAATTTGCACACAATGTAACAATAGTGAAACTGAAACTGAAACTGCAGAGTGCAGATGTAAGAAACTGGAACCAATGCTTTTGCCATTTTTTTACTAGAAACTGCCAATGGTTTAATTTAACGTATAAATCATAGGCGCAAAAGAATTGTGGTAGGAAAGCGTTTCTTTTTTCCTTTTTTTAAATTTTTGTGAATACTGACGCAGCTGATTTTTACATGATTCGGTAGCCCAATGTCATATCTCTACTTCTATAATCCATTTTGTTAGTATGTATGCCTATGGCAGTGACTCTATATCTAAAGTCACTGAATTTTGGTGGACGAAAATTAACGCGAGTTTTTGACATTTTGCCTTTGACTTCTGGTTTGAGAACACATAAAAAATCCGAACCAACGATTATGCGCATATATACATGTGAGCATACATGTAGTTGGGGGGGGGGATGGGGGGGGAAGACCCCCCCCCAAAATTCGGTCCCGGGGGAGGGAGGGGGGGTCCCGCCAGGGAAAAAAGAGGGGGGAGGGTCCCGGCAGGAGTCAAATTTTGGCCAAAAATTGAAAACATCGACAGTTTTTGGTGAAATTTGAGCAATTTTTACCAAAATTTTTGCCAAAAATAGTCAAAATCGGTGTTTTTTGGTCAAAAAAGGCAAAAATTGCGTCATTTTTGGGAGGGGGGGGGTCAAAAATGAGTTGAAGCAGGGGAGGGGGGCTCCCACCAAAGGGGGGGAGGGGTACCCAAAATTTTGGTGCTGTTACATGTATGCATGTGAGCTACTGCCAAGTTTTACCATGATTGGCATTGTTGTGGTTTGTGCTAGAAATGTCCAACTAATGGCTACTTGTAGGCTTTTTACGCACTTTTGCCTATGTAAATACACTGACAAACGTACTTAACCAAAACTGCACCTTCAAGCTTCATTGTTCTTATCTGAAGTAGAGGTGCCTCACGGGAGTAATATATGTGAAAGTCAAACGTCAAAAGTTTATTCGGCAATCGGCATCCACAATTCCATAAACGGACTCCACAATGTAATCTGAATCAAATGGGTTAAAACCCCAGGCTAAGAACCTCAAGCTGGAGGGGAGCGGCCCCTCCCAGGTTCTTAGCCTGTGTTCACCCCAAATTCTACTCCCAACGGACTGACTGTAAAACTATTAACTAAACAGTAATGACCACTGCAAAACGAACTTTAACTAAAGTAATGACGACTACAAAACGAACTTTAACTAAAGTATTTGGGTAGCGACTATCTGTGATTATTTCAGGTACTATTAATCAACTAAATGTCGTGGTCACTAGTGTTACAGTCTGTCTTTCTGGAACTTTCCACATCTAACCCTAGTTATAGTTCTTATCTGTTTTGTTTAATCTGCAGAAAGGGCAGTCACACTCAGACTGCAAGTTA
Source organism: Trissonchulus sp. WLG1_4 (assembly GCA_030248245.1). NCBI lineage: Eukaryota > Metazoa > Nematoda > Enoplea > Enoplida > Ironidae > Trissonchulus > Trissonchulus sp. WLG1_4. The sequence goes on from JASANF010010579.1 coordinate 8,547, forward strand.
AAACGACACTGAGGGGTGCGCAAAGCCCAGGCCGCACGTATTTTTAAATTAAAAGTCGGCCGCTTGCCAGATGAAAGGTGGGGGGTCGCCCCCCATACCTTTTCTAGAAAAGACCAGGACAGGAATCGAACCTGTGCCTTCTGCTACACTCCGGAATATGGCAGACGTCTAATGGCAGACGCGCTGACCACTAGACTATCCCGGCCTGCGACTAACTTTTCTAACAGCCTTTATCGACCCCAGCAGAACTTCTAACTACACATTACTATGCGGCTGTCGTTGCAATTTGCAAGACCCGCCTACTACGCTGACCGCTGCTACGTTACACTAGCAGATTTAAAGTAAATCCTAATTACTGTAAAATTAATATTTTTAAATTCGCTAAATTTGTGGTATAAGTCCAACTTATAGTGAATTTGTGCGTCAACCAGTGTTCCACCACTCTTGGGCGTAAATTATGTTATTATTATCACATAGGCTACATAATCTACGTACCTAATTAGGATAATCAGGATACTGTATTTCATATGATAAAACACAGCATTATAAATTATCGTATGATATTGGAAAAATCGTAGCCATGTCACAAGTACAATAAATAATTGAAGTATACATATATACTTGTTATAACTTACTATACTCAAGTTGAGATCTGTGAAGTGATGATCTAGTATGTAGATGGTTACTATCACACCAATATCTCCTCCCAACAACGACAGTTATCATGTTGCGTTCGGTACTGGCAGTTTTAATGGCTTGCAGCTCAATCGACGCAATAATTTTCCTGCGAATATGTCTGTACAAAATGCCAACCACGCGTAATCCTAGGTCAAGTCGAGCCAAATTAGATGTCTGCAAATATAAAGAGATAACCGACAACACCTGGATCAATATTTTTCACCTAGATTTTTGGAGTAACCACCTAAACGTCACACCTGGTGTTGGCTTTCGCAGTGTCAGCAGCTGTGGTGGTGAACCAGAAACAACCATCGATGGCAATGATATGACTTTGCTTCAGACATGTTTCGACAAATCGGTAATAGCAAGAGTACATAATAGCGTCTCACTCTATATAGAGTGAGACGCTATTATGTACTCTTGGTAATAGTGATTTATTTTATCATTCTTATGGCTCACATTTACGGCTTGTTTAGTGTCACATAAGCAAAAATATAAGGTCAAAAATTACGTCTAGAATTTTAAAGGTGACGAAACCAAAATAAAAGTCTAAAGTCTAAAAGTTCAGGACTGAGGAACTGACTAGCTCTGGCAACTTTGTGACCTAAAAGAAGTTGCGAAAGTCTGAAGTTCAAGGACCTTTATGTTGAATAGAAATAGGAGGCCCCAATTTAGAAAGAATGAAGGAAAGTGAGGCGTCGAGAATCGAATTCGGGCCGCTTGCTTCGAAGACAAGCATGCTACCAGTACACCACATCCCCCGAAACTCAAATTCTCAACAACATTTAAGAAAGTTAGGAGAAGTAATCAAAATATAAGGGAACAAGCTCTTCTGATGAGTAAGAAGTGGTTACATTGTGAGTCCTGAGTGTCAATATTTCAAAGGAAATATTAAACGCGGCCATTATTTGTGGATTAACTGATTTTTAAATCCCTCTTATTGTACACATGTACTGCTGATTTGCTCCAAAGCCTTACTGATTACTGATGAACTGTAACTACATACTTATCAAAACCAGCAAACTCGTTTGCTGACGAAATACTAATACTAATACTAAATACACTGCTGAAAAATGATTATCATTTTATGGTGCCGAAGCGTCAATGCTTCATAGGAAAAATGAAACGCCTGCCGTAATTTTTCAAAAAAGGTTCAATTTTACTGCCGCTGTTCAGATTGACTGATAGGTTGCGACTTGTGAGTAAAACTGTTTTAATCACTTTATTTTACAATTAAAATTTAATATAACTCCAAGCAAAGGTAAGAGTTCAATTTCGCAAAAACATAAAAAGTGTGCTCGTTCGGGTATTGAACCTGGGACCTATCGCACCCTGAACGAGAATAAATCCACTAGGCTAACGAACCGCAAAGTTAAAAATTTGAAATTAGGCACATGATCTGATATCAGTTAGTGTACCGAATTATCAGCATGTAAAAGGTACATAGGTAAAACGATAGTTCATTGCAATGTGCGATCAAAAACGTGAATAATCAATTACTATTATTATCGAGTAATAATAATGAAAATAAGGACGTAGGTTTTACGTAATACATTTTCAACTGCTGCAATACCAACGCTTTTAAAGTCAATCCTTGTAAGCCCGTTTGGTTCAGATGGTAGATCGTCTCGTATCTACTGAGCATCTGATTTCGAATCAGAAGGTTGGTGGTTCGAAACACCCCGGGCTCACTGTTTTGATTTCGCGGAGTCCTGCTTTCTGTCTTTCGAAATTGCATTTGCACAATGAGAGCGACCTACCTACCTATCCAGTGTAATTTAACGTAGGAAAATCGACCTACCAGAAATTACATACGATTTAGATTTAGAATATCTGAATATAGTATATACGCGGCCCGGGGGCCGCGTAAAAAGAAAGACTATTATGTAGTCATTCGCTCACAGTGATTTCACTCGGTTTGTTTATTGTTTATTTATTTATGGTGGTTATTGGATGCTTTACTCTGGTTTGGCTGGCTTGTTTGTTAGGTATGTACTTATTACAATTTTTGGTACCCAAAGCCAGGATGATAGAACCAGGGACCTATTGCTTTTTTACTAGAAAGCCTTGGTCGAAGCTTTTTTGCTGAAGGAACTATTGTTCATATTCGAAAACAATGTAATTAAAAAGATTTCACAGTTTTAAAAATAAAATAAATAAAAAAGACAAATAAATAAATAAATAAATAAACAATTAAATAAATAAGGAAATTATTAATTAGATTAAGGTGGTAGTTACGTTTTCGACAGTTTCTATAACGTGCTATAACTTTTGATTGACTCAATGAATTTAATAGCTGTCTTTTTCACGTTAAAGAACTTGACTGAAACTACACTTATGCACATTGTCTAGCTTAAATCTGCAACAAGCTAGTCAGCAGACACTGTCAAAGTAGTCAAATTTCGTGAATTTTTGCAATTTTCATGTTTTTCTTGTAAAATTGGCAGGGTAATTCCAACTAATTTTATTCTTTATACCAACATAGCCAATAAGAGGGCGAATGTTAATGCTAAGTTTGGTACATTTATGTGATGCAGAAAAGAAGTTACGGACCTTCAATTTTGAATTTTTTCAAATTTTGAAAAATATACGAATTTTTTAATTTAATTTTTTCACGAAATAGGCTGAATTAATACAAATAAAAAAATTGACACATCAGGAATTGTCTAAAAAAACATGTAGAATAACGCATGAAAAGATTGCAACATCGAGACTTGAGATTTAGTCCACGGAAGTACATTTTTACAGATTTCTGTGAATGAAATTAATGTAACGCAAAATTTAAGCGAAAAATTTTTTTGAAATTTTAGCACAAAGTAGACATATTTGTGTGCCAATTTATCTCAAATTTTGAACAAAATCGTTCTAGTAGTTGTCAAGTTTTGCGGACTTTTGTGTAATGCACTTTAGTTCAAAAAGAAATGTTACATAAATGTGACGTAATCTCAAAAAGTGAAAAGCGGAAGGATAAGTTTTGGCATCTAAATTGAAGTTTTTTGACATGCCCGTGTGTCATTTTTTTCTTTTTTCAATAAACGGTCGTTTTGACTAGCTAGTATTTTGGCTTTGCTAAACATACAATTTGCGAAAAATTGTCGTAACTGGCTGAAAAACATTTTCTATGAAAATTAAAAATGATTGTTTCAATCTATTTTAGCAAGTATTTATCTCATAATAGTTTATAGTTTCCTAAATTAATATGCGTACCATAAATTATTGATTGAAAATTAATCGTAAGTTGTCAAGTGTTACTCCTGCAAAACTGTCGAAAACGTTACTACCACCTTAAATAATAAATAC
>JASANF010010580.1:0-11041 GCA_030248245.1 Trissonchulus sp. WLG1_4
TTATTTTTGCCGTGACCTTGGTCAGTTGAGTATTGCTGTATCGGAGCAAATGCTATAACTTTGGATATGAGAAGCTTATTGCTGTACTTTTTCATTGATAATGTGGTTTGGTCTTACAATCTAATGGGCTAGTTTTTCTGTTGCGTTGGGTGCAAAATATATGCACAATTGCTATTGCTATCATATTAGTATTAGTACAAGTCAGTTAGTTTTTCTTAGGGCCTGTTCACAAATTCAAATTAACTGGATTAGATTAACTGAATTAACTAGAATAACCTCAATTCAAAAGCAGGAGACCTTTTCTAATTAGACACACTTGCTCCTCGGTGTAAATTGCATAAACGTGCAAATTCTTGGAAAGATGCACAATTTCTATGTCGAGTTATGGTAGTTAATTCAGTTAATCTAGTCCATTAATCCAAAATTATAAACAGCCCCTTAGTGTTGTTAAGGCCCTCGCGGGAATGAAGAAACCCTGGATTTGTGGGTCTACTAAGGAGTAGGGTACGTAACCGAGCTATGTAGTGTATTTGAACTGATGCGCGCATCAAGTCATCTAAAATTTGTATCCGGCACCTTGGTGCCGGATTTAGAAAAAGGTGCCGGTTATGCAACTTGGGCCTATATATATATATATATATATATATATATATATATATATATATATATATATATATATATATATATATATATATATATATATATATATATATATATATATATATATATATATATATATATATATATATATATATATATATATATATATATATATATATATATATATATATATAGGGTTGCGAAGTGTAAAAAAGTAAAAAAGTAAAAAACGTTTTTTACACTTTTTTACAGTAGCAAAATTTCGGACTTTTTTACAACTTTTTTACACTTTTTTACACCTACTTTTTTTACACTTTTCAACACTTTTTTACACCTACTTTTTTACACTTTTTAACACTTTTTTACACCTACTTTTCGCACTTTTTTACAGATATTTTACTAATTTTGCCAATTTTCAGAACAAACTTGGCCGAAAAAAATTTCAAGTCTCGCATTTACCAAAATTTACTGAAATTCAAAGTCACCAAAATTTTTCACACAAAAATACTCATACAAAATTGTTTCCTGAAACTTATTATGTTGGCTACAACACATGAGCAACTTTTAGAAATTATGTTTAATGTCGCAAACCCAGCGGGTACGGCCTACTCCCATTCGTGAAAGTTGAGTTATTGGTGCAATGGTACACCTTTAAAAAATTTCCAGCGTATTACAGTCTAGTGTGCGGGTAAATAAATCTGGATCCACGTGGTGTTTGAATTGCATTATTCAAAATTTTGACATTTTTGACGGGTCGTGCGGCGTGCTTCCCGACGGCCGTGTGGCGTGTAACGAAACCGACAGAAAACCAGCATTTGAAAACCAACCAACAATGGAACTTGTTTGGAATGAAACCAACATTTGGGTCAGATTTTGTGACTACAGCTGACGGTTTTTTCCGCAAGTAGATTTTGTCCTGCACAGTGCAAAAACTTCTTTCACAACAGTCCTTCACACGTCTATAGATACTGTTTTGACACTGTCTTATATAGACACACTTCTGTCTAGCGTTAAAAGATAGCTAATGGCTCAATTTAGGGGCAAAATAAAGACGTGCGTTTTCCCCCGATGGGACTCTTCCTTCTTTCTGATTTTACATAACAGAAACAGCTTATCTACAATACATAAGCAAGCGACAGATAATTGAAACATGTTACCGGTTCGGCGGTCACAAATTTCAACCTGGTCTCAAACAGTTTAGAAAACGTGTAAATATCATTCTAGGCTATAAAATACTTTTTTACACTTTTTTACAGTTTTTTACACTTTTTAACACTTTTTTACACTTTTTTACAGTGTAAAAAAGTAGGTGTAAAAAAGTCCGGACTTTTTTACATGTAAATTAGCAACCCTATATATATATATATATATATATATATATATATATATATATACATATCAGTGGCGGATCCAGGAATTTTTTTCGGGGGGGGGGGGCGCGCCCCACCCCCAAACGGCCATTAGAAATATATACAAGACAATACAAATTTACTGGTGAGGGGGTCTGGGGGCGGCAGCCCCCAGAAGAGTGACACCTTTACTGCTTTTGACCCCGGGACATACATGTATGAGGGGGGGGGGATGGGGGGGACCCCCCCAAATCGAGGACCCGGGGGGGAGGGTCCCCAAAATTTGGGCAAAATTTTAAAAAAATGGCACTTTTTGGCGAAATTTTTAGAAAATTTTGCAAAACTTAGGGTATTTTTGGTCGATCTGGGGGGAGAGCCGGGAGGGTCCCCAAAATTTGGCCGGAGAGGCCCCCCCCCCAAAATTTTGACCCCGTTACATGTATGCCCCGGGATATACTCGAAAATCTGTATCTTTCATCAAAACACACAGTTGCGGGGGCCTGGGGGCGGCAGCCCCCAGAAGCCAAACACTTCTACGTTTTTTGACCCCGGGATATCCTATGAAATCTGCAAGTTTTATCAAAACACACAGTTGCGGGGGTCTGGGGGCGGCAGCTCCCAGAAGCCAGACACCTATTTAGGGAATTTTTTGATTTTTAGGCCAAATTTGGTCAATTGGAGACGTATCGAAAATTTTTTCCGGTTGGACCATAAAAACCGAAGGGCAACCCTTGTGTAAAATTTCAGTCGAAACAGTTTCGGGAGGGGGGATTCCCCCCATCCCCCCCTGGCTACGCCCTTGTTGCTGTGGAGAGTTTTATTTTAAAACCGCTCCGTTCACTATGCAGCAATTAGCAAAACGATAGATTGAAATGCAAAAAAGTGAGTTTTTCAATTTTAGGTTGAATTCGGTCAAGTGGAAGTAGTATCAATTGTTGTTAACCACTGTTAAATAAACACACTGTCAGTTGCGTAGCCAGAAAAGAGGAATGACTTTTTGCAATGGGTTAAAATGCACTTTTTAGTAATTTTAACACTTAACTTCCCATGGCAAACGCAAGATCACTAAGCCACATTTTGCCGGGGTCTGAAGAGTTTTCAATTTTTAGCCCGAATTTGGTCAACAAAAGACGTATATATCAGTATTTTTCCGACAGAAAAATTAAAAGAAAAGATGGCAACGTCACATCAGAGTATCATACAGTGTATTATATACACAAGTAAATGCAGCATAATGTACTCTAATAGGTAGACATGCATAGGCTTTGATGAAAGATAATACCAAGCACCAGTAAGCTAGAAAGTTGCGGGGGTCTGGGGGCTGCAGCCCCCATGAAAAAATTGGAGAAATTTTTTATTTTTAGAGGAAATTTGGTCAATTGGAGACGTATCGGAAATTTTTTCGGTCGGGCAATAAAAACCAAAGGGGGGACCCTTGTGTAAAATTTCAGTCAGAATAAATTTCGGGGGGGGGGGGGGGCGCCCCCCCCCCCCCCTGGATCCGCGCTTGATACATATATATCTTTAACAAGCTTTATAAACTTCATATTTATTTCGCTTCTGAACGCTATACCAGCTATGGATTGTGTTGCCCAACGGGAGAATTTTCATAGTTTTACACTGATGACTGAACCTGCATCAGAATGCATTATCAGCAGTAGTCATTCGTCAAGCCATTTAATGGTTGTTTCGGGCTGTTTCAGAAGACCTAGAGAAATTGTCTCCAACGGGGGAGGAGGTTCTACTGCCGAGCGTGGAGGGGGACACAGGGGACCAGGTGGCCCGGGGGGGAGATGAGGGTGGCGACCCTGGACTGCTGCCCGAGCTGCCCTGTGACCCCTCGCCCGGTCCCCCCCTCAAGCCCGCCCTCCCGCCTCGCAAAGCCCCACGCCCACATTCCACCGCCCAAGCCCCCAAACATCCAGCGAAATTGCCCCCTCCACTTCCCCCGAAGCCAGCGGTACGTCACTGCACTCTGCTTGCATAGTCGAGCACGAGATCTTGTCCCGTTCAGCATATATGGAGGTGAAAAGCGCGTCCCACCGAGTTTGTGTGCTGCTCTGACTGTATTATATACTTGTAAGTAGCTGCTCTTACCTGATCGACTGGTCAATTGATAGATTGATCATTGATTGATTGATTTTGTGTGGTAATCCGATGATGGTCGTTTAGCAGCAGCTGATGTAAGTGGCAAGCCGCAGAACTAAAGACTGACCGAAAAATGCTGGATCCTGATCCTGAGACACAAAGGTTGGAATTCTAGAAGGGTGATTAGCGAGTGACTAACTTAATCAGTCGCTAAACGTTCTTTCATTACGTTTTGTCATTACGAATTCTACACGCTGAGAATAGACTTGCCTGATGTCATTCTGCACGCGCGTTATTCTTTTAATCACTGACTAACTTACTTAATCACCCTTCTAGAATTCCACCCAAAGAATCACGCGATTTCATTACGAACTGAACGAATTTCAAGCATCAAGAATACAGCGACTAGCCACAAAAATCAAATCACGCACCGGTTTTGTCTCTGGGTTCAGTAATTTTTGGTCAGACTTGAAGGTCTATTCACACGAGGGCTCATTTTGCTCCATGGAGCACGCCGTGGAGCATGAGCGGGCGCATTCTATATATATATATATATATATATATATATATATATATATATATATATATATATATATATATATATATATATATATATATATATATATATATATATATATATATATATATATATATATATATATATATATATATATATATATATATATATATATATATGTAGAATTTTCACTGCTTGTGAAACTTTTCACACAATGCAGCAGGCAGTGTGCGTGTGTGAACATTCTAATTGTAGAATGCGTCCGCTCGTGCGCCCTCGTGTGAATAGGCCTGTAGCTTTAGAAATACATATACTGTCTTTATTTCAGCACCTGAGCGTGTACATGCAGGGCTGTGTGAAGCAGGGGGGGCAGGGGGCGACGGAAGGGGGGGAGGGGAGTGCGGTGGTGTCCCCCTGCAAGCCCCCTCGACTGCTGGGGGGCGAGGCGGAGCGCACGGAGAATGGGGGCAGTGCGGTGGAGCCCCCCGAGGAGGAGCCGGTACCGATGCCGGTGCTGAGGACGCGGACAGAACCCAAGGAGGGCAAGATGGCCGAAGAGGATGTCATCAGAGAGCTTGGTGCGTAATTGCACGCACTTTCATTGTGAATCACGATGTTTGGGTATTTTTTTAATATATAATGCATTGCATACGCCTCCAAATTTTGGGCTCAGTGGAGGGTGGGGGTCCCGCCTGGGGTAAAAAAGAAAAAAGGTCCTGACGTGTGGAAAATTTTCGGCTACACTTATTTTGGTCAGTGTAGCATTTAAGCAAGTATTTTTAGCCCTTGAAAGGTGGGCATTTTTGATAAAAATTTAAGCAATTTTTACCGAAATTTAGCCCAAAAATTGTCAAAATCCCTACTTGACGAGCTATGTATGTCGTTTCAATTACATTTTAATTTTTGTATAGGTTCCCTTTGGGTTGCATACTTGCCTAGACAGATGAACCTGTATATTTTCCTGATCAGTAGGACTGCCAGGTGTATATATTTGATGTCTAGAATTTGGTGCCGTTGTTTCAGCCAAAATTTGCTCAATGGATAATCCAACTAGCAAATACGAGCTACTGAAGAAAATTGGACACGGGTAAGTTGCCTAGTGGCTGTGCGGTCAAGATGGGTCCAGGTTTCAGACGCTCAAACACCACACACACAGCCGATTCTTACTGAGTTCAACAAAGGGCTCGTCTTTAAACTTTGTGTGAGTCTAGGCTATGTATGTGAAATGAGTCTAGACTGCGTGTGTAAGCCTAGGTTGTGTATGTGAAGTATATAAGTCTAGACTGTATGTGAAGTGAGTCTGGCCTGTGTATGTGAAGTGCGTCTGGCCTGTGTATGTGAGGTGTGTCTAGACTATGTGTGTGAATGTGCTGTTTCAGGGCGTCTGGTCACGTGTTCATAGCACGTGAGAAGACAGAAGGGGAGGAGGGGGAGACGGGGGGCGGGGGGGCCCAGGTGGCCATCAAGTGCATGGACCTGGCCGTGCAGCCCAAGAAGGAGTTGCTGCTCACCGAACTGCTGGTCATGCGCCAGTACAGACATCCCAATCTCGTCAACTTCATCGAGGTACATTTAAAGTCTGACCAAACATTATTGCTGGACCTTGAGACAAAAACAACCACACGGTTTCATTGCGAAAAGAATGATTTGTAAGCATCAAGAGTACAGTGAGTAGTCACAAAAATCACACCAGTTCGTCTCAGGGTTCAACAATTTCTGGTCAGACTGTTTAGGGCATTCGGACGTTCGGCTGTGGGGTATTTAATTTAATTTTTTGATGCAATCGCCGCGGTCAGCATTTTCTGTAACGATACTAATTTGTAGTTTGACGATGACTCAGAATTATGGACATACAGCTGAACGGACGAATTTATGAATTAAACATCCGTTTACTTTGTCTGTTGTCCCAATGTCCGGACGTGCAGAAGTATGATTGAGAACAGGGTAAACAAGTTGAACTTTAACTTAAACTAAAAAAGTTAGGAGTCAAACTCCAACTTTAACTGAATAAAGACACCTTTACTTTATCTTTAAATTAAATGACCGCCTGAGTCTTACTGTAACGCTCGATTCATACTTACAGCCGTATGTTCATTCAGCCGGCAAAATTACGAAATAATCACGCCACTCATAGTCATACATGTAGTTGGGGGGATTGAGGGAAGACCGCTCCCAAAATTTGGTCCCGCGGGAGGGAGAAGGGTCCCGCCAGGGGTAAAAGAGGGGGGGGGGGGCGGGCGAAAAATATCGACCAAAACGTGAAAAATTGACATTTTTAATGAAATTTAAGCGATGTTTACTACATTTTGGCCAAAAAATGTCGAAATCGTTGCTTGTTGGTCAGAACAGGGTAAAAATTGGGCCAGGTTTAGGAAAGGGGAGGTAAAAAATTAGTGGAGTCGGAGGTGGGTCACACCAAGGGGGGGCGGAGTACCCAAAATTTTTGTGCTGTTACATGTATGCTCATAGAGAGCATTATATCAAACTGTGGCATGATAATTTGTAATTTTGCCGGCTGCATGAGCATACGGCTGTATGAATCGATTCGAGACTAACTTCAACTTTGCGTTGTTCAACTAGTTGCGTTTTCAAGGTTTTTGTGATTTCTATGTACACTTTGTGTCCGCAGAATTGAAGGTACAAATGATGCTTGAGCACGAGTTTTTGGCACATTAATGTAAAGATCAAATCCCCAGGCATGTTTTATTTTTTTGAAATTTTACTAGTGCTCTAGTTTACAGGATTTTAATTACAGAAAATATGTTTAATTTTAGGTGCTTTTTTGTCCTTGAGGAATTTTCTGAGAAAATCGACTAGTAGTTAGAAAAGCGAGGGAGATGCCTGGGGATTTCAGACGTATCTAAAACCTTAATAACTTTCAGCTCCAACGGTAATCGTACGATTCATAGCTGTGGCGTAAACGTTTTGTAAAAAAACTTGTCCTAAAAAGAAGACCAATAATTGACTTTCAACATGGTATACTTTTAGGCAAAAAAATAGTTCTACTTTATGCAAAAGACCGCTTGCGATTTGAAGCTGTGAACGCTGAGCTATGGCCTTCCAGAAATACACCCAAAAACGCAATTACCCTCATAAATGAAAATAACTTAACTTTTCTGTAGTAGCCCGTTTCAATAAATTCACACGTCCACAAATTTGTGGGCCAGTGATCCTGTGCCTGTGAATTCTGTTTCAATATCTCACAGGCACACGCCGCAGCTCACAGACCACAGGCACATTTGAATTCATATAACATGCCTATAACAGCCAATCTGTTATTCCGCAGTGTGCTTATGTGCGTTTGCAAGCAAGCCGTGCATGCGGTCCCATTTTGTTCGTCGCCTGTGAAATTGGTACCTGTGGCCTGTGACAGGTAGCATTTTATGTTTATTGAAACTTCTATTCACAGGCACCTTTGGCCACAGATCACAGGCCCGCAAATTTGTGCCTGCGGGCCTGTGAGTTTATTGAAACGGGCTACTTTGGAAGTACATGTGTATGTGTTTAAGAGTTTTCTGGTGGAGTCATCGCGCGACCTCTGGGTGGTGATGGAGTATTTGGAGGGCGGCTGTCTGACGGACGTGGTGACGGAGACGATCCTAGACGAGGGCCAGATGGCAGCCGTACTGCGCGAGTGTCTCCAGGGCCTGAGCTTCCTGCACGCCCACAGCATCATCCATCGGGACATCAAGTCGGACAATGTGCTGCTAGGCCTGGACGGCGCTGTCAAGCTGACCGACTTCGGCTTCTGTGCCCAGCTGGCCTCAGAGGGCGCACAACGCAGCACCATGGTCGGCACGCCCTACTGGATGGCGCCCGAGGTGGTCAACCGACGACACTACTCCTACAAGGTGGGGGTTTTATCTTTTTTCAAAATTTTGTGTATATAATTATGCTTTTTTTTGTTTTTTAGTATAGACTATATACGTGATATAATAATATGGAATGCATTACCGAATAACAGAGTGGAAGCAAGTCCTATCGATATCTTTACGAGGTTTTGTGTATTATCTGTTTCTTTAGTATAGAGTACGTAACATATGGAATGCGGTACCCGATAACATAGTAGAAGCAAATTTTATAGATATTTCCCGGGCACGATTGGCACAATTTGATTTGTCTGGTTTTGTTCGTGGGCGGGGTTTGTGTGAGCAGCTATGGGTCCTTCCCTTGTTCATATTTTTTGTGCCTTTTTGTCTGTGTTTTCTTTATCTTCATTTTTCTTCAATTCTGTTTTGTTGTTTCTTTATACTGTTTGTTTGCAATGTTAGTGTGTTTTGTTTTTTCTTCTTTCAAGGTGGACGTCTGGTCTCTGGGGGTGCTGGCGTTGGAAATGCTGGACGGTGAGCCGCCCTACCTCAAGGAGACGCCCCTGAAAGCCCTCTATCTGATAGCGCAGCACGGCAAGCCCCTAATCCGACGCCAGGATATCTTGCCCGAGCTCCATGCCTTCCTTGACCTCTGTCTCCAGGTTGACCCCCAGGCGCGGGCGGACACATCACAGTTGCTGCAGCACCCCTTCCTGCGCAAGGCCAAGCCCCTGTCCTCCCTCGTGCCCTACGTCAAGGCCGTCAGACGCCTGAAGGACAAGAAACAAGCTGCCCCCGCCCCCGCCCCATAGCTGTGATCTGCGCTGCTCACTTGTGCTGCTCTGGCTTTGCTCTTCTCTGCCCCATTTAATACCGATATTGTTTCTAGAATATTATTATGTTCACTTTCGGTCTTATCCAAAATTGGCACGGTAAATTAGATGTTTTGTTTTTTTACAAACAGAGCTTCATGTAAATTATTCTACTGAAATATAGCATAGTTTAAGATCATCCGAGCACGCTGCATATTGCAGCTGGCAGCTGCACTGATGTGCTGTGTTATTTTGCAAACTAAAGACCTATTCACGCGAGGGCGCGTTTTGCTACATGGCGCACGCCGTGGAGCATGAGCGGGCGCATTCTATACTTAGAACCTTCACCCTGCCTGCTGCATAATTTCACACAATGCAGCAGGAAGTGTGCGTGTGTGAACATGCTAGAATGCACCCTCGTGGGAATAGGCCTTAAATTCCTGATTCGCGCGCAATTTTCGATTCTGACCTTTGTCTCTTGCAAACAGAGGCAACTACATATCTCAGTTGTGGAGTGTGATTGTGATAAAACTATAACCGGCATCTACGGAAGTGTTGTCTACAGAGCCCATTCTTACTTGGGCTCTTTTACAGGACGGACGTGAACTTTGACCCGAGTTGCAATGGACTCGTGCCCTGCTTCTAAGAGTTTTTCTGCGTATTCCATTTTGCAATTGCTATGTGCTAACGTATGTTTGTATGGGTGACTGCATGCTTGATATTTAACATTGTAATAAATGAACTGTAAACAGTAACTTACTGCGTTGACTGCTGATATAAGTTTATCCAGGTAGGTAGGTAGGTAGGTAGGTAGGTAGGTAGGTAGGTAGGGGGGGGGTAAAAATCTTGTGTACCCTCGCTTACACGTGCTCTTTACCCAAAAACTAGTGATGGCAATATTACGTAGTAGGGAACAGTGCTATTAACTCCTGCTTAATTTTAAAGCTGGCTGAGAGGATAGAGAGCTACACCTAGTCTTACCTAAAGTCTTACCAGAAAATGCTAGAGACAAAACCTGTGTTATTACTAAAATGCTGATGGAAATGAAATTAAAAATGATTGAAATTTGTTCTTTTTGTAGTGAAATCAATGGGTTCTGTTTTCATCAGGACAGCAATTTTTGGGCGGACTTAGGTTGTTTTACTAAGGTCACCGTGAATTTCAGTCGAAATAGGTAAGCCATGACCGCAGGCTGACGAGGCTGACCACTAGTGATGTGGATCGGGAATCGGTCAGAAATTTTGATGCTGATCCGATCCGGATGCTTGATTTGCATTTTCGAATCTCCTGTTCTTCTCTGACTTCTCCATCGGCGGGCAAGAGTGAGTAGGCTATTTAAAAACCTTCCAACGACTGCGAAAAACTTTGAGTGGTTTCTAGACTCGAAAGCAAACGGATCGGGTAAGGGTTTGCCATAGCGAAGAAATTTTCGAATCACGGCACCAAGGTTTCGTGCCGAGCAACGGTCGGAGGGTGCCATAGCGAAGAAATCTTCCGAATCACGGCACCAAATGAGAAGCCGCACAACAGATGACAGTAGCTTCTCATTACAATAACTACTCGGATCGAAATTAACTACTAGATCCTAAGCTTTTTCCACTATTTTTAATTTTTTTATTTCCTGTTGTATCAATATGTATATACGAAATTTTGGAACCCATATTGAACCGAAAAAATCGCTATTGCGGCACACGCAAACACAAGTTAAAACTCATTAGTCGACTGCAGCTGCATGTGTACACTTTTGCGCGGCCGCCTCAGCGGCCGTGCATACTAATTTTCAGTCAATGCACTGAAACTGAAAATGCATGTAAATTATGCTTAGTTTCAGTGCATTGAACTGCACTGCGATATATATCACTGATA
>JASANF010010581.1:0-54517 GCA_030248245.1 Trissonchulus sp. WLG1_4
CTTTTGATTTTTTATTCTAGCATTCTTATGTTGCAGTGCTTATTCTTTATCAACAGTGCTGTGCTTTTTGTGTCCAACTTCTTGTATTACTTCAATTAGCTCAATGGAAGCCGAAGGTCGAAGGACCTCGGTTTTTCACGCTACACTGAAAAATTATGTAATCTGTGTAAACCTTAAGCCTGATTCACACGAGGTGGATTTTCAAGGGGATGACCTTGCGTCCCCACGCGTCCCCGAGGGGATCCCCTTGGGGACGCATGGGGACGCAAGGGGATCCCCAGACGCACGTGACTTTATTTGATTGGCCAATGCATGCAGATCCCCTTGAAAAAACGCTCGGAGAGGGGACGCATGGGGACTCCAACGCGGGGATCCCCTTGGGGATCCCCCTGAGGAAGATCCCCTTGAAAATCTCCCTCGTGTGAAACAGGCGTTACTATCTAACATCTAGGAGAAGGGGCGACGGTACAGCCGCCCCCCGCCCCCCAATTTTCTCCAAGTCAGGGTTTTTTTGGGTCCACGAGCGGGTCCAGCCAGACTCAAGTTCTCTTTACTGGGCCCAGCAAAAATTAACCTGACCCTAGCCAGCCCAAGGGCGTAGATAGGGAGGGGGGTCGCGGGGGCCGCGAATTCCCCCCCCTTTTGGTCCCCTTAAGAAGTTAACCTTAAGGTCTACCTTGAAATTATCAACAAGGGTCCCCCCTTTGGTTTTTATCGCCCCGCCGAAAAAATTTCTTGATACGTCTCCAATTGACCAAATTTTGCCTAAAAATCCAAAAATTTTCGAATTTTTTTCTGAGGGCGACCCTATCCAGACCATCTCTATGGCTGACTACTCCTTGTTATTATCTTTCATCAAAGCCTATGCATTTCTACAAAAGTACACTATGCTGAACGTACTTGTATAATACACTGTATAATACACTGTACCTGTCGGAAAAAATTTCTGATGCGACTTTAGTTATCCAAATTACGCGTAAACAGTTAAAAAATCTTCATTTTTTTCTGGGGGCTGCCGCCCCCAGACCCTTGCAACCTGTGGCTCGCTGATCTTGCGTTTGCACTGCGAATTAAAGTGCTGAATTGCTGTAAATACTAAAATAAATGTCAAGTGTATTTAAGTGTATAGAAAGTCAAAAGTGTATAGAAGGGTTGCATATAAAAAATGTGAGTAAAAGTAAAAAAAAATTTTTTGAAAATATTGCAAAATATAGGGTCTTTTTGAAGAGGGTTCCGGTTCCGGTTCCGGTTCCGGTTCCGGTATTTTCAGGTGGTTCCGGTTCCGGTTCCGGTTCCGGTAGTTTTAGGGTTCCGGTCGATCCCTGGTATATATATATATATATATATATATATATGTATATATATATATATATTATATATATATAAAATGGAGTAACAGTATTAACACATGTACATGAATTGAGCATATATACTGCTATATAACCGACAGACCCTACTAGCTGACTCATGTGCGCACTGAGCAGTCATTACAAATGAGCCGTTTCTATTGATTCCTCAGAGTAGCAAACGAACAAGAAACAACTCAGTTTATGTTGGCTTGGCCGGCCGTGAATATACAAACTCATAAACTCGCCAAAGCTCACAAACTCAGGCTAGACCGGGTTCTCAGCGGAAGGCGCTAGAAAACCACCAATAATTAAATGTCAACAGTAAACATGTTTGAACCACGACTACGTACGTTTACGTAATGTATATATGTGCCTATATATATGCGTATATACACATACATCAGAGTTTTTTTTTTGTTCCAAATTATGTTCTTTAGAACACCATTTTCTAAAAAAGAACAGCAAAAAATAAAAAAGAACAAGCGTAGAACAGCCAGCTGCAGCCGTGTAAAACCCCAGAATCGCGTCTACAGTGCACCAAAATTGTGTCTAATTTCAAAAATTTTTCTGGGGACTGCTATTATGTTCTAATAGTCTCTCTCTAGGGATCTTAAAAGAGCGACTGAACTGAACAGTGTATTCTTTTCTTCAGTTTGCAGTCCTGCGAATGTGTATAAGACTAGGGTACTTCATGGTGTTTAGAAGCAGCATTTAACAGCGTAAATGTATATGGGGATGGGGTGTGGTACGGGGCTTGTCCCAGATTTTTCGAAGGTTTAAGGAGGAGGGGACGCGTGGTTTGACGTTTAGGGGACTTTATTGAAGGTACAAAAATACAAAATTTTCAGTGTGAAATTTTTAGCATAAATTTGTCGTTTTCCTCAATTTTTAAAGTACCGAGGTGCTCCTTCCTTTCCAAAATCCTGGCTAGTCCCTGATCTTAACACACCTTAACAATTATAACGTATATAGATCGTCAGAAGCTAATTTGTGGAAACTACAGACTCCGTTGAAAACTAGCTTTAGCAAGAGGTGGTTTATATTATATAAATTTTGGATTGCCTATCAGCCAAAATTATGGAGACCCCCCGAAAATTTTTATATAATGTAAATTTTGTATATACAATATTTCAAAAAACGCCATTTACACCCAATTTTGCCACAATTCTTGGTACCCTCTCCAACTGCCTTCTCGATTCTGCCATCCATTCCCCAACCTACCCACATACATGGATAGGGCGTACCGGGGGAGCGGGTGGTGGTGAAGGGAATTCCTCCAACCTGAAATTTTTTCCCAGTCTATTTTTACATAAGGGTCCCCCCTGTGGTTTTTCTTGCCCACGAAAAAATTCCCGAAACGTCTACAATTGACCAAATTTGGCGTAAAAATCCAAAACTCTAAATTTTTTTCTGGGGGCTGCCGCCCCCCGACTCCTCCGTGGCTTACTATTCCTTATTATAATCTATCGGCAAAGTATGGTTTTTTTACGTGAAATACTGCGTATTTACGCAGTCGATCGTACATTTACGCAGTCAAAAATAAAAATAATTTACGCAGCCTTCATGTGCCCACCGAGCGGCACTAAATAAAACTTAGCCGGAAAGTTTTCCATTGCGTCTCCAATTGACTAAATTTACAGTAAAAACAAAAAATTCTCAAATTTTCGTACTGGGGGCTGAGCCCCCCCCCCTGCAACTTTATTGCCTTGTGTTCCTTACTAAATTGTCTTTCATGAAAGCGTAAGCAAGACGTGTGTATAAGTGCGTGCACCATCTATTAGCTTACTACGCTTTTATTAGTGTATGGATTTGGCTGTTTATCGTGTGGAAACGGGGATCATTTTAAAAAAATCTGAAAGTTATTCCCCCAGCCTGTTAATCAAATTTGGCTTAAAAATTGAATAATCTCCAATTTTTTTCTGGGGGCTGCCGCCGCCAGACCCCTGCGACGCTGCGG
The DNA here is from genome assembly GCA_030248245.1 of Trissonchulus sp. WLG1_4. NCBI lineage: Eukaryota > Metazoa > Nematoda > Enoplea > Enoplida > Ironidae > Trissonchulus > Trissonchulus sp. WLG1_4. The sequence continues at coordinate 3,307 of JASANF010010581.1, forward strand.
CTTAGTGGATTTACGCTTGCAATGCGTATTTAGGTGTTGAAAGTGATATATACACGGTGCATTTTAACCCATTGCAAAAAATCGAAAAGTCATCCCCCCGAAATTTTTTTCTGGGAACGCAATATTATTGTAGATGGATGTATGAATGGAAATTTTGGTTAAAAACATGAGTACAACGCCGTTTAAAACTTTCAGTAAAAAAGAACAAGTCATCGTAAAAAAGAACACTCAAAAATAAAAAAGAACAAGTTTTGAGCAGTGGTCGATTTGAAAAAAAAACCCTGACATACATTTATATACAGTTTTTTTCTATTGTAAAGTTGAAAATGGACAAGCTACCCATTCAGTGGGCAAGCAAGACTGACGAAGGAACGGGCAGGGCTTTCAAAAAGCGACCAAACCAATGAGTGAGGTGAGCATACGTGGGCAGGCAGCCAATTTGGGGGGAGGGGCTGAGGAGCAATTTTTCAGCGAAGTTTACCAGTTTTCCATCCTAAGCCACATGAGCGACCGACTTTGCTGTCCTGAGCAGCTCTCAAATATTTGGGTCGGGGGGGGGGGTGAAGCACCTATCTGGGCAGAGGTGAAGTGAATTTGCCTTTGAAGGGGAGGGTTAACCCCCCCCCCTATATTCATGCAAGGGCAGGGGGGAATAGAGTGGACCATAGTAGAGCACCTTAGGAACAGCATTTTTGCTTCTAGAGCCCTTGCTTTATTTTTTGGATTTTCTGAGATGCGAGTGATATAGACAAAGAGGGTAAAAAATACAATCCAAAACATAGGGTGAAAATACAGTAACTCCCTGCAAGATAAACCGCAGCATATACATAGTCAACCAGTGGCGCAGCCAGGAAAAAATTTCCCGGGGGGAATGACTTTTTTGACATTTTTTGCATGTGTTAAAAAAAGCACTTAGTTGCAATTTTAACGCAAAAAACGACATAAATATATTAGCATATTTTGTTCAAAAACGATGCTAACTTTTTGTCCAGAGCGGTATCTAAAGTAAAATTGGAGCACAAAACATGGAAATTCCAAAACTGGGGGCCGACAATTTCCAGAAGCTAGCAAATTTGACAACTTTGAAAAACTGTTTTGACATTACGAGCCTATCTATTACAAGCCTATTGCCTATCTGAGTGAATGCGGGAGCCTACCCCCCCCCCCCGACCCGGTGGTGTGGGGGCCCGGGCCGATTGACGTACGTCAGGGGGCCGGAAGCATCAACAACAACATTACGAGCCGCAAATTTACTAAAAATGTCATTCGATAAAACAGCTAAATGGATACATTAAGCAGTGTAATAAGAATACAAAAGTGCACAATGTATCAATGTATATACACATGCACACGCTTTACTGAAACGCCAACGCAATGAGCATTGAGCCACAAAGTTTCAGGGACGGGTTAGGATTTATAAATGTATGAGTCGCATGTGCATATTGTAACTGTTTTCAGAGAACTTAAGCATTATGATGCAGGGGTCTGGGGACGGTAGCCCCCAGAAGCTGAACTAATTTTTAAAATTTCAATGTCGAAATGCATTATGTCGAAAGTAAGAGGAAAAGTCTATTTCAGTAAAATGCAGGGGTCAGGATCAGAGATGCAAGGGGTCAATCGGCGAGGGGGGGTGCCTGACCCCTGGCGGAAGGGGGGGTGGTCCCTAGTTCTGGCCATTTTTCGTCGACATCCGAAAATTTTTCAGAATTTTTCGATTCTCAACTCATTTTTGGGGCACTTTTTTCGCCGCAGGCGAAACTTTTTTGCAATTTTCCAACTTTTTACGCATTTTTGGGGCACTTTCTTGGCCATCAGAGGGGGCGTGGGGGGTTGAGGGGGGGTTGCCGGATGTCTGAGGGGGGGGGGTGCCGACCCCCCTCAGGGGGGGGGGGGTGGATCCACCCCCCTCTATGTGCATCTATGGACTCCAGCATGCGGCAGCCCCCAGAGGCCAGAAGTCGAATATTTTACAGTTTTGAATTATTGTACATAAACGTCAAGAAAGCCCCCCGTCCCGTCCCTCCCCCCGCCTGGGGCCGCCCCTGCTCTCAAACTGTGAATAATTCTTCTGTATAGAAACTGGTTGGCGCGTACGGAAGCCCTATTTTTACTCCCATTTTTTGGGAAGAATTTGTCGAACATAATCAAAATTGGCCTTACATTAAGCTTGCACTAACGCTTAGAGATCAAGCTGATATAGTAGGATGCGGCTTAGGCTTGGGCTCAGTATCAGGCTCAGGCTTGGGCTTAGTATCAGGCTAAAGTTTACGAACCAAAAAATTCTTTTTACTTAGCTACGAGAGTACGAGGATTCTGCCAGCTTAGCCTAGACGATGCCCAGCAACATCATAGCGCACACCAGGGAATTCCTTCACCCCTTCACCCCCCCACCCCGCCCCCCCTCGAACTTTTTTCCGACTAAAATTGCACACAACATTCCCACTGTTGGTTTTTATTGTCCGGCCACAAAAATTTTCGATACGTCTGCAATTACAGAAAAACCATGAGTCGGAATCCAGTGGGAATCCAGTGTGAAATTTTATAATTTCACACTGTTTCCCTACGTCGGAATCGGGTGTGAAAGGAGTCGAAAATATCACACTTATTTTCGACTATCTGTCTAACAAATTTCGCACTCATTTCAGACGTCAAAAATAGTGTAAAAAGTTTCACACTAGTTTTCGACTCTTTTCACACTCGTTTTCGACGCAGTTTTTCTCCCTGTGAATTGACAAAATTTGGCCTAAAAATCTAAATTTTTCCCAAATTTTGTCCTGGGGGTTAACCCCCAGACCCCTGCAACCGTACGGCATTGGGAAATATATATACTCTTTCCTTGCTTTACTCTTTCCTTAAACCCAATGCATGTGCACCCTCCCCCTCGGATTAAAAGTGGGCAGTGTAGAGAGAGCCCCCCAGCATCCTGCACGCCTGGGGCCGTATTCTCAAATTTAAAAGTCGTATTCTACGACAATGACTAAAACCGATGGATAGCTCCTTAGAAATTCGGGTAAAAAAGTTCAATATATATATATATATATATATATATATATATATATATATATATATATATATATATATATATATATATATATATATATATATATATATATATATACTTGTCACGGTTTTTTTTGCTCAAAATTGTGCTCATTTGAGCATTGAAACATAAAAATTAGCATTGAAAAATAAAAATTAGCATCATTGTTGCTATTGCCCAAAGACGTCACCAGAAGAAAAAATTAAGATTCCGAAAAATTTCACCAAGTCATGTTACACAACGGTCCCCCCCCCCCCCGGCAGTTTTCCCGGTGGGTAGAAACTTTTTTCGGGATGTCCCAGATTGATCTAAACAGGTTGATTGACCTTAAAACTGTTTCTCTATTTATGTTGCTAAGTAGTAAAGGTTCTTAACCATCACTTTATTTCTCATATTTCTCATTTTGTCTCAGCTTATGTATCCAGTACTCAGTAGTCAGTTCAGGGTTGGCAGTCTCGGTCTCGGTCTCGTAAAAAACCCGAGACTAGGCTGGTCTCGGTCTCGGTAGGAAAACCGAGACCTGCCATAGGGTGGTCTCGGTATTTCAGAAGAAACTTGAAGTTTTCAAAATTTTGCAAAATCACAAAGATTTTTTTACAATTTAAGTTTCCAAATAGAATGCCAAGCATGAAATGGTCAAAACTGTCTGCTGCAGAAGAATGTAAGTTCACCGGCAGACTCTGGCTAACTTCAAGTTTAAACTTTGTATATCAAGCTAGATTTTATATTAAAGTTTGAGTTAGAATGGGTTGTCTGGCTTAGCGATGTGGCATTTGTATGTGGAACCTCTCAAACATGTATACATGTTAAACAGTAAAAATAGTGCCCATCATTTACCAAATAGTGCTTCGTAGCTGTTTTGTAATTAAAAATTTGCGGGCTTTTCTTCTGCAACATTACTAAGCGCGAATTGGGTGGCAGTTTAATTGAATTTCTTGAGCCCCAACCTTTAAACGCATGTCAAAACATTAAGTATCTGAAAAAACCTAGGCACAATCAAATGTTCTTTGGGCTATGGAGTGGTTGGGGCATCAAACCTTCCCCGCATATAAATGTGTCAGCGGGAGAGGCATTTCTGGTCCGTGATGATGCACCTATCATATAGTCTGATAGTAGCACCACTGTCCCAGCACAACGATTCTACGCTGGCAGTCGAGTCAGACTGCCAAAGTGATGTATGCAATGCACTATAAAACGCCCTGTGGCATTAGAAGAAGTGTGCGAACTTTTAAAAATAACCAAAAGTTGACAGAATACTGGAAAAATAATCCTATGTATTGCCACCGTCAATCACCTACTCTCATGCATCCGGTCGTTACATTGTCAAGTTTCTCGCAAGTTCGCAATTCATACACTCATACAACCTAACCTAATGGTCACTTTTTTCTAACTTAATTATCACTTTTTCGCAATTCAAAGTATCTCAAATTTTTAAAATTGAAACTTGAAAAAAAGGTCCCCCAAGGGCTGGTCTCGGTCTCGTAGGTCTCGTTTCGGTGGTCTCGGTTGCCTGGTCTCGGTCTCGGTTGCAAACCCGAGACTTGCCAACCCTGGTCAGTATATCAGGATAAGGGCGTAGCCATGTGAGGAATCCCCCTGTTGGATCGGCGAAACGAACAAAAATTTCACAGTGCTCGAAGTCGCACACAAAAATGCTGATTTTCAAGCAAAAATTTTCTTAAATGTTTCAAAGATATGTTTTCCTAAAAATTCGGCATGCTTTATTAGTGGCTGCTGCCCTTATAACTTGCAAACTTGCTATATGTATTTTCAAAAACATTGTCTTGGGTCTGGGTGCAATATATTTTTTCTCAAAATTCTGGTTACGTACGACCTGGATACAGGACGTGTCAAGGGCGTTACCCCTTTTTGGCCAACTCATAAGAAAATTTCAACAAGGGTCCCCTCTTCGGTTTTTATGGCTGGCCGAAAATTCCGATACGTCACCAATTGACCAAATTTGGTCCAAAAATAAAAATTTTCCCCATTTTTTTCTGGGGGCTGCCGCCACCAGACCCCTGCAACTCTGTGGCTTTACTATTCCTCATTATTGTCTTTCATCGAAGCCTATGCAATATGCATGTATATGTGGTGCCAATAACTAAAAAGCTATGAAAGACAGATACTATTTACGAATGCATAAAATCTTAAGATCTAATCCAGTGTATTTTATTACTATCGATAATAATAAGATATATCACTGGATTAGATCTCAAGATTTTATGCATTCGTAAATAGTATCTTTCTTTCATAGCTTTTTAGTTATTGGCACCACATATACACGAGTACACTGCTGCATTTAAAGTCTACACGAGTATATTATGCTACCTTTATATACTTGTGTAATACACTGTCTGATGTGACGTTACCATCTTTTGTTTTAATTTTTGTTTCGGAAAAGTTTCTGAAATACGTCTCCAGTTGACCACATTCGGTCTAAAAATTAAAAAATCGCCGATTTTTTCTGGGGGCTGCCGCCCCCAGACCCCTGCAACGTTGTGGTGTAATGATCTTGCGTTTGTAAGGCGTTTTATAAGTGTTGCCAAAAAGGGCATTTTAACCCAATATATACCAAAAATCGAAAAGTCATCCCCCCAGAATTTTTTCCTGGGTACGCCACTGACGACTCCCCGACATAGAATTCCTCAGTTCTGCATTGCGTTGTCACTTGTCTTTACTAAATATATATTATACTTCGACTTGTAACGACTACATACGTGTCATTTTAGCAATGCACCAGTGCAAAAAAACGTTTAAAATTTTTTGAGCATTCAAACTTAAAAATGAGCATAGAAATTTAAAAATGAGCACGAATTGAGCATCGGCCGTTTTGAAACAAAAACCCTGATCACAGATGGACATGGGGGGGTCTGGGGGGGGGGGCAAGCCCCACCCCAGATTTGAGATGCCGGGACAAGCCCCCCTTCAGATTTGACCCGCCGAGACAAGCCCCCCTTCAGATTTGACCCGCCGGGACAAGCTCCCCTCCATGATGCTGAAAGATAGGTGCCCAAACCCCAAAAATTGCCCCAGATTGCCGTAAATTGCTTTAAAAATGAGCAAAAAATGAAAAAATTTCTAAAAATAGCCATTTTTTGCCGAAGACAATTTTTTGGCCAAAATTTTAAATTTTTGCGTTTTTGTCAGCTCAAGCCACCTAAAAGTCGGGACAAGCCCCCCCCCCTAAAATTTCGAAAATTCTGGGACAAGCCCCCCCCCCAGACTGAGACCCCGTGTAGTGTGTACATGTATGACCCTGATACTTGTTTCACAGCTAAAGATAACGTATTCTGCAAATTTTTAACATCCACGGTCGATGTTACCCTTGCTTCAAGTTTATCTTAACGCACGTCGTGGTAGATAAGGACATATTTTCATTATCATTTCCTTTTATCACAGGAAAACTGGGAATCTGAAAATTTTCTGTAAAATTTTCTCGATTATAGATTATTTACATGTTCCATCAAATCAATCATAATCGAAATTGTTTATTCAAACTACAATGTCATAACTCATAAATCACAAATACAATGAACAACAGTTTATGCTTTTTACCCTTTCTATCCATTGAAAGATATTTTACAGACTTTCGGAGGAAATGAAGATTTTCAGAGAAACTCAGGGAAAATTCAGATAATTTCACCCGAAGTCGGATCAAGTGCAGTTGGGGAGAAATAGTGGACTTTTTGGAGTACAGCACCTCAAGGTGCCGCTCCTGAAATGTGACTTTTCAAATAGCAAGCAAAAAAAAAGCAAAACATCTTTTACTTCAATACCAACAAATTACGAACTATATTTGCCTTTTATGCAAAGCAGAACAAAAACATTATTGAATCATCAATATAGTTATTAAAAGCATCAATGAAAAAAAACAGTTAGTTTTCTCAGTTAAACACATAGAGAATAAAAAAAACAACACAATAAAAGCAACAAAAGAAACAAGATAGTAGTTAGAGGTATGTAATTGAAGTAGGAGCGGGACGGCCTGAATTGGCCAACTAAGCCCATTTCCCCTTGATAAATGGTTTTAAATCGGTGCAAAAATCTGTTAAATTTCTAGCTGTGACTGTTTCAAAAGGGAGACTGTTCCAAAGAGGAGGAATACGAAAAATAAAGGATTTTAAAATTTCTAACCTGGTAAATAGTGGCTTCAATTTCAGAGCATGTCCTCGTAAGCCGGTATCTAGTGAATAACTAAAAAAATTCGAAAATTCCAAATCAGTGGCACCAGAAACTATTTTGTAGGCCAAAATCAAGTCATTTTTCAAACGACGCTCTTCCAAACTTTCGAGTCCTATGATTTTAGTCGCTCATTATATGGCAGATGAGAAACACCAGGAATGCGTTTAGTAAATGAACGTTGAACTTTTTCGATGGTGTCAATATCTTTTAATAAATAGGGAGACCAAACAGGTGTACAATATTCAACAATTGGGCGTACGTAAGTGCAAAAGGTACGCAGTAAAAAGTCAATTTTTCGAGTCTTGAATGATCTAAAAATGTGAGCATTCAGGCTAAAAATAACGGCAGCCTGGGGCCAAATTTCGATGCACAGTCGCAAGCTGCACCCGTATTCATACAAGTGCAAGCTCGGCTTTTTATCCGAGCTTTGAGCAAGCCCGGCTTAAAATCCCGGCTTTTAGTATTCATAAAACCTAGCTCGGCTTTTCATCCAGGCTTTTTGGTATTCATAAAAGCTGGGATAAAAAGCCGAGCTTATGGTATTCATAAAAATCAAGCTCGAATTAAAATCCCGGCTTCCACGTGTATTTTATTGATTTTCTCATTAAGACTAAAAAGCTCGTATAAAAAGCTAGGCTTGGTCAAGCCTGGATTGATCAAAAAGCTGGGATAAAAATCCAAGCTTGTGCGCAAGCCAAGGCTTTATCAGTGGCGTACCCAGGGGGGGGGCTAGGGGGACATCAGCCCCCCCTTCGCGATTTTAGCCCCCCCCTTCGCGATTTCAGCCCCCCCCTTTTTTCACTTTTTTCCTGTGGTCTTCTTTGGTTTTATGACACCGCTGAAAAAAAATTTTCCGGCACGTTCCCAATTGACTAAAATTACACTGAAATTTCAAAAATTTTCCAAAATTTTCTTTCGAGGGGATCTCGCCCCTAATTCATTACTGCTCTAATGTATATACATGACTTATATCTGCTATGGTGCATTAATAATGAGTAATGCTGACAACTATTATTGGTATTTAGTTATATATATATTTTGTGTGGCTGTTAATTAAAAACCGTGTGGTGGGTGGAGTGGAGGACGAACGTCTAAGGACAGCCCTTGTCACCCATGGTTTTTCTTCAATTTTTTCCTGTATACAACGTATTTTTCAGGTTTGCTAGTCCCCCCATGGGCCGATTTTTTGTGCTTTTTTTATCTAAATAGGTTAAAAGTTTGAAATATTTGACATAACAAAATCTGACTCTGAACAGACCGCTGCTACAACTATGATTTCACGACAAGTGTTGCTTAGAATTGGTTTTTCTATGCAATTATTATTTCAAAATTCTAAAAATACTCCAGCTTCTGGGGGGGGGGGCTGCCAAACCCAGACCCCTGCAACCACTCTTTTTTTACTACCAGTGTTGCTTAGAATTGCTTTTTCAATGCAAATTTTATTTCAAAATTCTAAAAAAGCTTTAGCTTCTGGGGGCTGCCGCCCCCAGACCCCTGCAACCACTCTTTTTTTACTACCAGTGTTGCTTAGAATTGCTTTTTCAATGCAAATTTTATTTCAAAATTCTAAAAAAGCTTTAGCTTCTGGGGGCTGCCGCCCCCAGACCCCTGCAACCACTCTTTTTTTACCACCAGTGTTGCTTAGAATTGCTTTTTCAATGCAAATTTTATTTCAAAATTCTAAAAAAGCTTTAGCTTCTGGGGGCTGTCGCCCCCAGACCCCTGCAACCACTATGATTTCACAACAACTGTTGCTTAGAAATGGTTTTTCAATGCAAAATTTATTTCAAAATTCTAAAAAAGCTCCAGCTTCTGGGGGCTGCCGCCCCCAGACCCCTGCAACCACTATGATTGCACGACATGTTGCGTAAATAAAACTTTTTTGCAATATCAATGAAATCAGTAAAAAAATTTTAAAAAGCTGAACTTTCTGCAGACTGCCGCGGACTGCGTGTGCGTTTTCACCCCTTTCACCCCCCCCCCCCCAGGTCGTCGACCATCAGTGCAGCCCCCCCCTTCGCGAAATCCTGGGTACGCTACTGGGCTTTATCCTGGCTTTTCCAAGCCAGACTCGAGGATAAAAAGCCTAGCTTTTAATCCCGACTTTTATGAATACCGGCCCTGGTGTAAAAGTATGCCCAAACACAAAAAATCAAGTTGATTGATACAAATTAGCATTCACTGTAGAGCAAACGTGAGTGGAATTTCGGCTTGCGATTTCTCTTCACAAGTATGTAACTATGTAGGGCTGGGATTCACAACCTAACACTAACACTAAAGTTTCCCTTAAAAGTTAGTGAAACACTTAAATTTCAGCCTGAAACACTTAAAATGTTAGTGTTTCGACGCCAATTTTAAGTGTTTCACTAACTTTTAAGGGAAACTTTAGGCCCGTATTCACATACTAAGTGTAACGCTTAAACTTAGTGTTTACACTTAGTGTTAGCGCTTATAAGCGCTAAGTGTTATTCACATACTTAGTGTTTATTTAAGCGCTTAGCAAACACTAACGCTTAACTTAGCGTATCAATTTTGTATTCACATACTTAAAATTTAGTGTTTGGCTTAGAATTAAGCGCTTAAGTTTAGGGACCTCGGGAGCTCCCTAAGCGCTAAGCGCTTAGTTAGGGGATGGTATGGGGAAGGAATAGGGAGAGTGGGGGAGGTTTTTGGCCGCCATGGGAAGAAAGGGCATGCAATTTAGGATATATTAGTGACATTTTCCGACCAATTCGATCCATTTTGCTCGTTTAATCGCCAAAAATAAAAAATGCACTTTGTTGTCCAAATTCGTTTTTTTACATTTTTGAGTAGAGCATCTTAATCGAAGTAATTTTTCTTCAAGAACTTCTATTTGAAAATTTATATTTTTCACGATATGCCCCCTGAAACATGTAGAGCTGATTTAGCTGATAGTTGCTGAGCTTCTGTGCAACAGCACTTTGAAGTTACACTTTCAACTGATTAACGGCTCAGCGCTTAAAAATGCTTGTAAAGCCTCAAAAAGTTAATACACCATAAATAAATAGAGAGAAATAAATACAGAGAAATCAGTAGCGTAGCCAGGATCAAGTTGAGGGAGGGGCCAACGTGCCTTTTTTGCCCGAAAATTCGAAAATTTTCGAAGTTTGTCTACCGGGGGGGGGGGGGGTGCTACGCGACCCAAATTTTTTATCCGAGGGGGGGGCCCAAATCGCTGAGGGGGGGGGCCAAAAACGCTGAGGGGGGGGGCGCTGGCCCCCCAGGCCCCCCCCTGGCTACGCCACTGAGAGAAATACACCATAAAAAAATTTGAGAGCAGAAAAAATTAAATAAACGGAGGAAAAATGTGCAGAATTTCAAGAAATTTGATACAAAACTTATGAACATATGTAAAATGCTGCCAATTTTTCATTTTGTGGTCCCCACCAAACATTGAGCGCATTCCAAGCCGAATACTAAACGGCAAAATAAATGCTTAGAATTTGCTAAGTATAAGCGCTAAGTTAAGTGTAACACTAACTTTTAAGCGTTTATTTTGTGAATAACAGTTTAGTACAAACTAAGCGCTAACACTTAGCAAACACTTAGCGTTAGTATGTGAATAGCACTTAGTATGTGAATACGGGCCTTAGTGTTAGTGTTAGGTTGTGAATCCCAGCCTAGGTGTTACACAACCAATAGCTCATTTTGCTCGCCTCAACGCGATCGAGCGGTCGCAAAATGTCATTTTTTATGAATATGTTCGATAAATTGAAAAACACCGAAATTACGATTTTTGAAAAACATAAATTTAACTTAAATTTCTTGAATACTATCGAATTGCTCAAAATCAAAATTTGCGACCGCTCGACGACAACGAGGTGCATTTACGTGCCAATTTTTAACTTTTTTCGTTCAGCCAATTTTTTAAAATCGCAAGCCGAAAATTTGCGTTTGTATTCATACGCACTATGTTTCTGTCTCGTGCACAAAGTATTGCGTTAGTTCACAAAAAAATTATACCACAGTCAATAAAACACCAAATATTTTTAAGTACGTTTCAGTAAAACACAGCTGCTAGTGTTTTTCAGCCTTTAAAATGCTTTACATATGTATGTGTAAATGCACTGGCTTGTGAAGGCACTTCCGTTAAAATCTGTGTTTCTTGCTAAAATTTGCTCAAAAATGTTCAAAAAAATTTGTGTAATATGTACATCAAATTGAAGGAAATTGACTTCTGACCAACTTTTGTTCTTACAATGCATGTTTATTTTTGCGCGTTTGCAAAAAAATGGCCAAAACCCACATTTCAGGTGTGCCACCTTAAGGTGGTAGTAACGAATGTGCAGTGTTTTTCAACAGGCTAGTATTCAATAATTAATTAACTTCAGCGCATATTTTTTATATCGTTAGAAAGCGCTACTTTTCTTCTACATTGAAACAAAGTCTTGTTGTACAACTGTAAGGATGATTTGTATGGCACGTTTTAAAAGTAGACCAATTTGGCTTTTTTGAGCACTTTCAAATCTGGCCACTTTTTGAAAAGTTTAAAGAACAAAAACATGCGAAAAATGGCACAAATATTTAAAAGTGAATTATCTAGACCCAAAATGCACGATTTTATGATTTGTCGATTATTAACCCTTTGACGACCAGAGGTTCTCTATCTAGGCAGCCAAACTTTGACACCTTCCAGTTTTATGGCCATTGCTCGAGCTACGTGCGTCGTAGAGAGCTGGCGAAACCACCATTCGATAGACAATTTAATGGTGAACAAAACATAATCAGTCGACTAAGGGTCTAGGACGCACCGTTTTTGTGTTATAAGCGCTCAAAGATGAAAGTTTGTGCAAATTTTGCGCCATCGCTCAGGCATAATATGTACCTCACCCTAGAGTATTAACACAGCAACCGTGCGCCTATCATAGTTGACAGCTAAAAATAAACTACAATTTCCGCTCTATCTGATGCACAAAAACCAGACTGCCAGAGTTGCGATCAAATATCATAATGAGCCTGGAAAGAAAATACTACTTTTGCGATGAAAAAAAGTCAAATTTTCACAGTGCTTAATCAAGCATAGGTTTTGTTGTGTGGCAGCAGGACTAAAATTGGGCCCATAAATGCAAAGATCTGCGATTTCTGAAAAAACAAGTCGAAGATCAGTTGACTAGAATAAGCTAGCCAAGATTTATAGCCTCTTTTACGGCATCCACCATGTGTGGTACCTGAGGTTCCCAATGCGAGTCAAAGGGTTATAAAAAAAACTGATAAGTAAAATTGTGGGTCCAAAAGCTCAAAAATAAGCAATTTGAAGCAGAATTTACTAAAAAATTTGAACTATACCGAAATTTCTGCCAAATCGGCAATTCACGATACACTGGTTAACCCTTTGACGACCAGAGGTTCTCTATCTAGGCAGCCAAACTTTGACACCTTCCAGTTTTATGGCCATTGCTCGAGCTACGTGCGTCGTAGAGAGCTGGCGAAACCACCATTCGATAGACAATTTAATGGTGAACAAAACATAATCAGTCGACTAAGGGTCTAGGACGCACCGTTTTTGTGTTATAAGCGCTCAAAGATGAAAGTTTGTGCAAATTTTGCGCCATCGCTCAGGCATAATATGTACCTCACCCTAGAGTATTAACACAGCAACCGTGCGCCTATCATAGTTGACAGCTAAAAATAAACTACAATTTCCGCTCTATCTGATGCACAAAAACCAGACTGCCAGAGTTGCGATCAAATATCATAATGAGCCTGGAAAGAAAATACTACTTTTGCGATGAAAAAAAGTCAAATTTTCACAGTGCTTAATCAAGCATAGGTTTTGTTGTGTGGCAGCAGGACTAAAATTGGGCCCATAAATGCAAAGATCTGCGATTTCTGAAAAAACAAGTCGAAGATCAGTTGACTAGAATAAGCTAGCCAAGATTTATAGCCTCTTTTACGGCATCCACCATGTGTGGTACCTGAGGTTCCCAATGCGAGTCAAAGGGTTAAATGAAATATACGGTTTCAAAGTAAAAAGTGTCTATTCACACTCAACTTTCGGGCTCTATATCTGCGCAAAAATATAAGCAATTTGAAAAATTTTAATTTTGGGTCTAGAAAATTTGCAATAGTTTATTCATGTTCATTTTTGTGTTTATGCGCTGCGCATGCGCTTAGAAAAGTGGCCAAAACTGTCAAATTTCCATTCTCCTGTTGTGTAGTTTGGCTTGTTGGCTTGGCTTGCTCCTAAAAATTTTTCACATGATCCCGCTAACTTCATTGGCCATTTTGTGTATATGAATCAATATTTTACAGACTTTATTTTCAAAAAATACAGTTTGAATCAACTAAATTTTTTCAAAAATTTAAAAATCACTGCACATTCATTACTACCGCCTTAAGGTGGCGCTCTGAGTAATTTCCAATAATTCAAATTGCTAAAATTTTTGTTTTTTTGCCGATACAAAGTTTTTTGCTCAAGTACAGTCAAGATAGACACCAGGCACATCTTTTTACAAAGTTTGAAAATTCTGGGAGCATTTTACCAAATTTTATGACGATATCAAAATTGAAATTTTTCAAAATTTGTCTTGTTTTTGAAACGACGTAGCTCAGCGGTGCCTCAACCAAATTTAGCAATCAGTAGTTTAAATTAAAGACATTTATCTTGCCGAGGTGCCATTTTTGTCAAATTTTCGTTACAGGCGACAAATTTTTAGTTATTTCAATTTCTATCAAAAGTGACGTTTTAAAAAGCCTATCATATTGAGCCAAATCATAATTAATTACCATTCAAGAAGTTCGGCGCCTCCATATACATCTGCTCTAACAGTCTGCAAAGTTTCATGCGGATTGTTTTCGCAGCTGACAGTAATCTTAAAAAAATGTACGCTATAGCCCAATTTAAGAAACCTGAAGTGTGCCTACACATAACGTATTTTCCAAAAAATAGAGCTAATTTTTTTGAATTAAAATTCGTTGAGAAAAGTTTCAGAAGCCAAAAAGTAGCTAACAAAAAATAAGTTTGAAAAATAGTGTATTTTTGTCAATGTTGGTCAACGTAATTTGGAAATTTTTCAAAAAGGTTTGCCTATACAAACGACTTTTTGAAAAGTTACAACTAGCAATTAGCTACATAGAAAAGTTTCAAAAAGTACCAAAAGCCATATAAAATCTTATGGTATGTCGATTTAAAGATTTTTTCTATTGAAAAATAGGTTAAAATTTCAAGTTTAACAAAATTTGACGTTATATACATCAAATAAAAGCAAATTTAATTTGAAACAACTTTTCTTCTTGAGTTAATTAACGAAAACTTACGTGAAAAATTTTATTGCCCAAAGTCGGTTATTCAGAGCGCCTCCGTAAGGGAACGCCTTTACTCGGCCACAAACAAACTGTAACTGACTATGCACAGACAAAAGAAACAGTACGTATATGCATATACAAATTAGTTTAAATTATATTGAGCGTTTTTGCAGTTCCTATTCACACAGTCAACATCGGCGTTTTGTAACACGTCCCTCCTTAGCCGGGAAACGTCCTCGGTTCCTTCCAGCCTTGGGCCGTCGTGGAAGCGGAATTCGAGTGGTTTGAGGATAAAATTCGGGGGAAAGCACTAGGCGCAGGAATCGAATCTGCGGCAGAAAGGACGTCCAGGCGGTCCATAGCTTGCTGAACCCCAGATGGTTCAAGTGGAACTGCTTTTCATTGAAAAGTCCGCTGTGCACGGTATTGGTGGCCTCATCATAGAACTCGTCAGCATTGACTCGTGCCAGGTTGATAACTTGGAATTTTGGGCTTTCGAAATGCGTTTCAAACTGGGATTGGACCCAATTATTAAATTCCTCGACGGTGGGGACGTCAGGATGCTTAAATGGCAAACTGAGCAGCACGCGTGGAGCTCTGGGATATTTCCCCAAACTCAGCAAGACTTGCTTCAGTGCCTCCCGGTCAGTTTTCTATTGGGCCTTTGGGCACTGTGCCACATTGATCCCACAATTAATAAGTAGTGGCATTTAACGTCTTGATAGCCAAGACAGTGACGACGAATCTCGTCTGCTACTTGGAAAAATTTCGCTCCCGAAATTGCCTTAATGTATCCATTTTGAATGCTCTTGACTTGCCGGTTTTGAGAATCCGACAGTAATAGGATTGACTTTTCTCTCGTGTTTGGCTTCATGACGAAGTCAAACAGAAGTTCACTCCAGTCATATCGCACGACCATTTCGCCGACTTTATTTTCCTCGGCCAGTTTTGCCAAGAAGAAGCCATAAATGTAGTACCCTGGAAACGGGTAACCGAGGTTGTCTGTCAGAGCGCTTTCGGCTGGCCCGGAAACACAGACAAAATCACGATGGTTGGTTGAACAAACGAAATCTGGCTTCTCCCCATCCGCCGACTCTAGGGTCTTGCGGAACGCTTCATCCTGGAATAGCACTTCCACCATTATTAGGCAGTAGACATGGCAAGCTATGTATGTCCATGATCCATTCTGTTGGTTCCTGGATCCTTGTTTTTTTTGGCCACACTTTTCGCAACCGTTGGATCATTCCGGGCTCTGTCCTTAGACAGCTTCTCTGTTAAGACACACTGGTGGTGCTGTTCCACGCAGATGAACCAGAATGCTTGCTCGATGAATGTGAAGGATGGCAAGTGCTGAGACAAAGTAATATCTAGAGAGCGAATGGCCGGGTCCCACGATGACTCGAGCCATGAACTGAAATGCAGAACACTTAATTTATTCATGCATAGCACATTAATTGCATCGGTTGCGATTTGCGCATTGTCTAGTCATGTATTGCACATGAACTACAGTTAACTATCAATGGTTGGCTCTCGACGCAACTGTCATAAAATTAAAGTCGCATCCTCAAGAAAACCTTAACTGAGCTACACAAACTGCAATTTTGTGTTGTTTCGTGCCCTAAGGTTGTAATGGGGGCTTTTTGAATTTTTGTTGTGGCGTTTGGCCGCCATTTGCGCATTTTACTTTCCATGACCGGTACTCGTCACAGGGTTTCAAGTTTCAACCGGTCATGATGTACTACTTCAGATTTCCCGGATGACTCGGCAGGAATAATTTCGTAGTTATTTTGCCGTGTGTCCTTACAAATAACTCTATAAGGACGGTACCACACGTGGGTTAATTTATGAGACAGTCCAATTTTCACTGTGGGGTTAAAAACGTATACTCGGTCACCGACACTATATTGTTTCTTATTAGTTTTTGTGAAATATTCAAGTCGCATTTTGGTCTAAGACTGCTCCATGTGTTTTTTTGCTGCTTACCTGGCAATGTATGCTTGCGCCATGACATTGCTTAAACAGTCGTCACTATCGATGTACCGATTAGACGGTCGGATTAACCTTAGGCTGAGGGGTAGAATAGGGTTTCGGCCAAAGACCAGTTCGAATGGTGATGTTTTAGTGCTCTCTTGTACTTGTAACGACCAAGTCTAGATGTATGCGTTTAATATAAGTCAAACTGCATGCAGGGGACACATCGTTTATAGTGTACAATTAAGAGAAACATAACAATGTATACAATTGAAGAAAACTCCACGCGGGGGAGCCTGTACAAGGCTTACAGATTTATAACCTCATGCAGAGGAGGGTTCGAAAATGTACTTCTTGCAAAGTCATGCTCATACTAGCTCAGAACAGAGCAACTGCACCGCAAGCGACCGTTGTCAGCTACAGACTGAGAAGTAGGAAGGATTGTTGTAATATTATGCAGGTTGAGAAGAAGGATATAAAATAACTGGGGCATGCAATTTTTGAAGTTAACAGTTACGGATGTAGCCTACCCCAGATGGGTTAAAAAGAATGTAGATTTTTATGAGAAATAGGATGTAAAAAGTAGATTAATGAGTTTGTTTTTAAAGTTTAATTATAAGAAAGAATGTAATATAGACTACGTACGTCACATTTTCTCCCCCTTAAAAAACAGCGTCTCGCTGTTAAATTTGACAAACTGACATGAATATTACACATACATGATACATTAATGATTATAATAGCGTAATAAAACGATCACACAAAAGTACGGGCATAGGAAATGTCATTACTAGTATGGCGAAATAGTATTATAAGGTAAAATAATAATAGTATAGTAGAGTTATTTGCGGATCATAAGTCAGACTTTTTAAAAATAGTAGTCACTTTTAGACCGTCATTTAGCCACTTAGAGTAGACTCTCTAGCCACATAAAAAACAGTGATTTTTCGAAAAGTATCTGTGCCGTAATGAATGTGGTGTTTAGGAAGGGCCCCGGTACGGGCTATATAGTCTATTTCCGAATTTTTGATGCGGCTGAAAAGTTTCTTTCTGAATAATTTTCTTACCAACAAAGGCACCGTTTCAAAGTGTCCGTCTAGCACCAAATTAAGCATCAAGGCCAGCATATTAAGGACATTATGGCTTGTCAGCTGTGCGAGTAGCAAACCTCGCCACACTAAAGTGGGCTTATCGTCGCAAGGGCTGGCAGGTGGCTGCTCGCCGACCAACAAATGCGCTAGGTCCAAGATATTTTGATATCGCGTACAGGTTCTGCGGTAGTTTGAGTAGTCCCATATGCTGCGAGCCATGCGCAAGTAAAAGGCCCACTATTCGCGATCCAACCCGCGTTTCCTGAACAAGGTTAGCGCCTCGTGTACGAGAGGAAGGTTAGCCCTGGTGGAAATAGTGTCCCCTTCTGCCGTTAGTGGTGAACGTACGCCCATCGAGTTGAGCCTCATATCTAGTTGCTCGCTGTAGCTTTTCAACTGCTCGACGGGGTCGTAATTGGGAGGAGACTGAAATTTGACGAGACAAGGCTCAGGCACTTGCCCTGTGTGGTGCCATTCAATGACGCGGACACAGTGAGCATAGAGCTCCAACGCCGGGTCCATGCGCATTTCCGCGTTGTTAGGTACTTCAAGTAGGGGCACAGGTTGTCTCCTTTTGGAATTAGTGAATCGAAGCCACCTTTTTCACCTTCAGAGCTTATTTCTGTGGGCTCATGGGTCCCACCAGAAGCTGAACGCGCCACATCCGGAGACCCACGGGCAGATGTCCCCCTTTTTCTGGATTCGCCAGTTGCTTGTTGGCTGAGAACTGTCGGGATTGGTGCCGGGGTTTGATTTTCTGGCGGAGCGATAATTTGGTCGCTTTGCACATCGGAAAGAACTGAAGTACCTGTCATCCCCGATACTGGATTCAACCTACCGTACCCAGAATTAATTGTAGGCGTTGCGTCAACTTCTGTCGCGTTGGTGGACATGTACGGCATGCTGCTGTTAGTTGGTCCGGGGGTAGGAAGGAAGCCGAAACCTTGGGGCCTGTTGGCCAGTCGACCCAGCTGACATGAACGTACTTGCGTACATTTCAGGGCAGATGCATTCTGGCTCATCTCGTGTGGGAGTGGACGCTTTAGTATGCGTCGGCAGTTCACTGATGACGACACTGTTCTGCAAATAGCTGGGATTATACAGGTTCGGAGCCGATACGCTCCGAACGGGGCGTATCGGCCCCTCAGCCGATAGCTGAGGGGTCCATTCGGGGCAATGTGGTAGGAGAACGAAACCCATACGGATACATCGGGTATCCTGGGGGCAAAGTTGGACTGAGGGCCGTAAGTGACAAGGCAGGCATCGATGGCACACGTGCAAAGCCGTAAGAAATCGTCGCACCACATCTAGCACAAAAGTCTGCCATGGCTACGGCGGATCGAGTTCCTGGCGCAAACGAAATGCGATTGTCCGTGTGGCAAACTAAGCACGTAGTCGTCAATTCCATGTTATTGATGCTGCGTAAATCCGAAGATGAAATAGAAGGAAGAAATATTAAGCATAGAAATAGAAAGAAAACAGTGTATAGAGCACGCTGCACAGTATGCGAGTCACGGAGAGGAAACTTGAGTACAGAGCTCGCTGCACAGTATGAGAATCTCGAAGTTAGTAAATATTAAAGCCATACTAGATGTGAACTGTCTATTCCTTTCGTTTATTCTTGCCGACAATAGTTAATTTCATATTAAACTTTTCTTGAACTGGAAGTTAGTACGGTCTTTAAAATTGGAATTTAAGTTTAAATTACAAAATTGATTACTCTGCCAACCTGTGAAAGTTTCTAGATTGCACAGAAAAGTAATAAATTCAGATGAAAATGGGAATATAAATGCATTTTACGTATTGTCAGTCGCTAAAGGGGGATATGCAGGCCTTCGTTTAGGTCCTTGGCCGTCACCCTCCATATGGACCGCCACCTGGCCGTGAGTCGTCCTGTAGCTTCCGTGCTCTGGGTCAAAGCACCATTCAGGCGCGCTACAGGTTCGACGCATTTCTCGCAGTAGCGGGCACGGCACCAGGGGGTCAGGTTGAGGTGACGGAGGCCACTCACGGTCGATGCATACATTCCTACTGACTAAAATTTACGTACGTATAAGTGCTTTACTTCGTTTCTGAACCTTTTCTGGTTAGCGCAATATACCAAGCAACACGCATATTAGGTTTACTACCACCACCTTCCAGGAATTTTCACCTGGTTACAGCTTTATACAGTGGCATAAGATTATATTGGATTATAGTAATCTGGTCGTTTCCGCCGACGACTAGATCGCCGAATTTGGTTTTTATATAGCTCAGTCTTTCGTTGAGCCACTTGGGGTGTGATATCCATCAGTGTTGACGCATCATTAGCGTTCGTATTAGGCGGTTTTTCAACCTGACGGGCATCAGCATCATCATAATGCTTTTCCCACTCTTTTACTCGGTTGGATTATCTTCTGGGTTTGAGGGTTTGACGAGTTAGCAGGACTAATGACGAGATTTGGCATACGATTTTTAATAACTCTGTATGGGCCCGTCCATTCGAGGCCTAATTTTCGTCGCTTAGGCGTATGTACCATGACCAAATCTCCGACGTTATAGTCACGTAGAAAGGCACTGCGATCATACACATTCTTTTGCTTATTCTGAGCACTGCTCACTTTTCGTTTAGCTAAATCCCAAACAAGCTGCAACTCGGCAGCTAGCATGTCTGCATAGTTTGGTTGGTCGACGTAGTTTAGATCTGGCCCTTGTCTAAGGGTAGTATCTATCGGTAGCGCTGGGGATCGTCCATATAGCATGCAGAATGGTGTTTCACCAGTACTTTCATGTCTAGAGCTCCTGTAAGCAAATTGGACTAGTGGCAGATACGTATCCCAATCAGTATTGGTAGTGTTGACGTAGGTTTTCAGCATGTCGAGTAGAGTCCGATTGAATCTCTCAACTAAACCATCGCACTGTGGATAATATGGACTCGTATTGAGTTTACGAGTGTCGCAAATTTTCAGCACCTCGCTCATGACTGTGGACAAAAAATTGGTCCCTCGGTCACTGAGAAGTCGCCTGGGAGCACCGTCTCGGCATACAATTTCTGTGACAAATGCATGAGCACAGGTGTACGCCGTCTGATCAGGAATGGCAGCACATTCGGGATACTTGGTGAAATAGTCCATAAAAACAATTATATACTTGTTGCCAGATATTGAAGTGGGAAATGGTCCAAGTATGTCCATACCGACACATTCAAAAGATCTTTGCACTGGTATATTAACTAAAGGAGGTTTGCCTCTTTTTGCTGGGTTTTTGCGTGCCTGGCATCCATGGCAAGCACTGCACCACACTGAGTACATATTAGGCCAGTAGTATTTTTCTAGTAAATGGTGGTAAGTTCGTCGGTAGCTTCGATGTGCTCCGAGCGGGTCGTCATGGTATGCCGTTAAAAGTTCCTGTCTTAGGGTTTTGGGTACTACCAGTTGTTCGTAAACTATGCGTCCTGGTTGCAGAGATGGATATGAGTGTAGCAGTAGTCCATCTAATAGGGAGTATCTGGCCGAAGTAAGGGCGACTTCAGAAGCACGTTTAGGATCATGTGAAAGCGTTCGATCCTCCAAGTATCGTATAATGTCCATTATTTCTGGGTCTTCTCGTTGTGCCTTCCGCAGTCTGTCAATAGCTAATAGATCTGTATTCGGCTGCATGACACCGGTATCTCCGCTAGCTGTATCAGACAGCGCGAGTACCTTCGCGGGTAATCTCGATAGAGTGTCGGCATTTCTGTTAGCAGTGCTAGGGCGGTGTTTAACATCAAAATTGTAACCTTGCAGTGCCATAACCCATCGACCGCATCGAGCGGTCGGTTCTACTTTCGAAACAACCAGTTTAGGGCGGAGTTATCGGTAACAATGCTAAACTTGTGCCCGCCCTTGAAAAGTCTTGACAGCATAGACCACAGCGCGACACTCCAGCTCAGTGATGGTGTAATTCTTTTCTGGTTTCTGCAAGGATCGAGAAGCATAGGCAATGGGATGTTCACGGTTGTCTACTTTTTGAGAAAGAACGGCACCAAGGCCGGTGCCACTAGCGTCTGATTGGACGATGAACGGTTTTGAAAAATTCGGATAGATCAAGACAAGAGCTTTGGTGAGCCGGTTTTTCATATCCTCAAACGCAGCGGCGCAAGATTGGTCCCAGTTGAAAGCGGTATCTTTTCGGAGTAAGCGGTGTAGTGGCTCCACTATGTCCGAAAAGCCTTCGACAAATCGTCGATAATAGGAACAGAGTCCAAGGAAGCCTTTTAGCTCGGTTCTGTTTGTCGGTATAGGGAATTGCTGCACTTTGTAATCTTCTTTGGATCAGTCTCAATCCCAGCCCTGGTGACAACAAATCCGAGAAATGCCACTTTTTGTTGAAAGAAGAAGCTTTTGGATATCTTTAATTTAAGACCAGCTGTGTTCAACCGGTAGAATACGGCAGATAGATCACGTTAATGTTTTTCGACGCTTTTCGAATAAATGATTATATCATCAAGATAAGCTAGACACATACGCCATTCTAAACCCGCTAACACAACATCCATGAGTCTTTGAAACGTGGCAGGAGCATTGCAGAGTCCAAAAGGCATTACTGTGAACTGATACAGTCCACGAAAGGATATGAAGGCCGTTTGAATTTGCCAATAGCCACTCGCCAAATCAAGTGTGGTAAAGTATTTGGCGTTCCCCAGAGCGTCAAGTATGTCGTCAATCCGCTTAAGGGGGAAGACATCCTTTTTGGTGACAGCATTTAGCTTACGATAATCAACGCAGAATCGGGTTGTCCCATCTTTCTTTTCTACCAGCACGATTGGACTTGCCCATGGGCTGCAGCTTGGTTCAATTACGCCTGCTTCCAGCATTTTATCTACTTCCGTGTCAACTTCTTTTCTTTGTGCCATCGGTATTCTGTATGGTCGTTGTTTGATGGGTGGATGGTCACCAGTATTTATGGTGTGTTTCGCCCAGCTCCTACGTCCTGGGAATTCGTCAGGCCCGACAAAAATGTCTACATATTTAGCTATCAGTGCCACAATTTCTCCTTTTACCCTAGGTAGATTTAGAACGTCATCTGGCACGTCAATTTGTTTCAGTAACCAACACACACTAACCAGTTCTCGATCAGGCTGATTATGTTGGCACGGTCCTGATGAATCGAGTACAGTTGCTGCTGTAATCGTTGATTTAGTTCTGCTACGTCGCCTGGAAACCGTAGGTCTGATCTGCTTGTTCCTTCCGCAGTAGAGCTTTCGGCGTCTCCGGATTTAGATTTGGCCGTAGGAGGAGTTCGATCCACCGGCATAGAGCGTCAAAACTACGCCCTTCGAGTGGTCTCGGTGGATCCTGGCAGCCTCGCCAAATGTAACGACCAAGTCTAGATGTATGCGTTTAATATAAGTCAAACTGCATGCAAGGGATACATCGTTTATAGTGTACAATTAAGAGAAACATAACAATGTATACAATTGAAGAAAACTCCACGCGGGAGAGCCTGTATAAGGCTTACAGATTTATAACCTCATGCAGAGGAGGGTTCGAAAATGTACTTCTTGCAAAGTCATGCTCATACTAGCTCAGAACAGAGCAACTGCACCGCAAGCGACCGTTGTCAACTACAGACTGAGAAGTAGGAAGGATTGTTGTAATATTATGCAGGTTGAGAAGAAGGATATAAAATAACTGGGGCATGCAATTTTTGAAGTTAACAGTTACGGATGTAGCCTACCCCAGATGGGTTAAAAAGAATGTAGATTTTTATGAGAAATAGGATGTAAAAAGTAGATTAATGAGTTTGTTTTTAAAGTTTAATTATAAGAAAGAATGTAATATAGAGTACGTACGTCACATACTGCAGTAGTATAAGCAAATACTACATGCGGCAGATATTTATTCCAATAACGATGGTCGTCGTTAACATACATTTTGAGCATGTTTCGACGGTGCGATTCCATCGCTATTGGATACTGCCTCATCGCTCTGCTTGGGAATTGCGACAGCCTCCACATATATCAGTGAAGTCGTCAACAAATACGACAACATAACGGTTGCCAGTAGATGTTTCTGGTAGCTCCAGTATGTCAACAACTACACTTTCGAATGGCCTTTGTATTGGCAAAGGCTGTAATTCTTCTGTTGCCTTGGCTGGCGGGCTTTGTTGCCAGCTTGGCAAGGTTTACAACCTCGGCAAAATTAAAAAAACGTCTTGCCTCATTGTTTGCCAATAAAATAGTTTTTTCATTTTCTCGTAAGTCTTTTTAAAGACGAGGTGATCACCTGGCAATCTCCGGATCCACCAGTGATCCTTGCACCGCGTTCAAAATATTATCAATGAGCGAAGATTGGGCGGCCACTTGGTTTCCGCCAGCGGTAGTTCTATTAAGTACTCCATTTGCTAAACGGAACTGATCTGCTTGAGACATTATCGTACGGACTATAGTTTGGTCGTCAAGAATTGCTCCTGTCTCTAGAAATTGAATCAGTGGAGAAAACTTTTTGTCTTTCCGTTGGCATTCACGAATGTCGTCGTGAAAAACTTACGCAACTTCAATCTTTTCCGCACCCGTTTGTGTGGATTTATCCACCGTTGGTGCCTCATTCAGGCGCAATAGAAAATTAGCATTTTTATTTTTTTTTCCTTTTTTGTATTGCACCCGAATGTTTTCGCCTTGCAGCGAGAAGATCCATCTACAAGTTTGTTAGCTTTGTTTTTGCAGGAAAGTATATTTTCCAGCGGCTGATGGTCCGTGAGTGAATGGTAAGCCATGAATGTAAGGTTTAAAGACTTTTATGGCATACATTATAGCTAACGACTCCCGGTCTATCGTGCTATACCGGCGCTCTGATTTTGTCAGTGCGCGACTGGCGTATGCAATTGGGTGTTTCAATTCGTCTTAAATTGGGTCATTCAATTCGTCGCGGTGTCTGTGACAGCATCGCGCCAAGTCCGGTACTACTAGCATCAATTTAGACTAGAAAAGGTAGTTGAAAATCTGGGTATACCAGAACCGGCGCTGAGCACAGTCTGCGGTTGAGCATGTCGAAGGCGTCTTGGTAGTCTTGTGTCCAACAAAAACGGTTATTTTTTATCAGTAGCGCATTTATCGGTGCTGCTATTTTGGCGCGGCCTTCGATAAATTTTTAGTAGTAGCCGAATAGTCCAAGAGTGCGCCTAACCTCTTTAACTGTTCACGGCGGTTCAGCTTCCGCTATGACCTCAATCTTTTAAGGGTTTGGTTTTATTCCCTTTGCACAGATGATGTGGCCCAAATACCCAATCTCAGATTTTGCAGATTTACACTTGGACTGTTTCAGTTTCAGGTTGTGCACCCTAAGTCTGTTAAAAACTTCAGTAGTGTTGTAAGGCCGTAGTCAAGGGGCTTTTAAATGTTGATCGAAGCTTTGTGACATTATCAAGATGTCGTCTAGGTAGACGAGACAGGATTTCTATTGTATCCCCGCCAACACAGATGCCATTAATCGTTGAAATGTTGCGGGCGCAGTACATTGCCCTAACGGCATAACTAGGAATTGAAACAAGTAATCAGGAGTCAGAAAGGCTGTTTTTTTCATTGTCGTCGGTATTCATTTCTACTTGCGAGTAGCCAGAGCGGAGATCCAGCGATGTGAAGTATGACATACCGTGTAGCAAATCGAATATATAGTCGATTCTAGGTAGTGGAATTTCATCTTTGTTTGTGACTGAATTTAATCTGCGGTAGTCAACGCAAAACCGTCAGCTCCCGTCTTTTTTCTTCACCAATAGTACAGGAGAAGCCCATCGCAAGCTCGATTTCTCAATGACCAGATCTTGCAGCATGTTGGACGCTTCGGTTTTGATCACCTCTCTGTGCGTGTGGGGTACACGTCTTAGGGGTTGTTTAAGGTGGTAGTTACGTTTTTGACAGTTTTTATCACTTGCTATAACTTTTGATTGACTCAATAAAATTGGTAGCTGTCTTTTTCACGTTAAAGAACTTGACTAAAGCTACATTTACGCACCTTATTTAGCTTCAATTTGTAACAAGCTTGTCAGTAGACACTGTCAAAATAGTCGAATTGCATAAATTTTTGCATTTTTCATGTTTTGCTTATAAAATTGACAGTTTAATCCCAACTAATTTTATTCTATGCACCAACATAGACAATTACACAGTGAAATTTAATGCAAAGTTTGGTGCATTTACATGATGGAAAAAATGAGTTCCGGACCTTCAAATTTGAATTTTTTCGAATTTTGGAAAGTATACAAATTTTGATTCTAATTATTTTACGCAATACGCTGAATTAAAACAAATAAAAAATTGACACATCAGAAATTGTCTAAAAAAACCTAGATAATAACGCATGAAAAGATTGCAACATCGAGACTTGAGATTTAGTCCACGGAAGTACATTTCTACAGAACTCTGCGAGTGAATTTGATGTAAAACAAAACTTAAGCTAAGAAAATTTTTTAAATTTTAGCATTAGGTAGACACATATGGGTGCCAATTTATCCCAATCTTTGAACAAAATCCTTCAGATATTAAATTTTGCGGACTTTTGTGTAACGTACTATAGTTCAAAAAAAAACGTTACATAAATGTGACGTAATCTCAAAAAGCGAAACGCGGAAAAATAAGTTTTGGTATCTAAATTTAAGGTTTTTGACATGCCCGTGTGTCCTTTTTTCTTTTTTCAATAAACGGCCGTTTTGACTAAAGTCTGACCAAAAAAGTATGTATCGAAATTCATTGCCTCATAGCAACTCAGTCGTTTAAGATAACCCCATAATGTATATATCATTCGAAAGCATTTTTGACGGAGATTTTCATGAAATTAAAATATTTGAAAAAAATTTGAGTCAAAATTTTTAATTCAAATAAAATTGATTTTTTTCGGCTCATTATTTAAACCTAATGTATTATTATCATTCGATAGCCCTTAACATTTTGCGTCGAATGATATATACAACACGACTATAGCATGCACCTGTCAACATTTATCAATTTTTTAATTTTTGATTTTGCTATTGAAAAACGGCACTTTTTGTCCTTTTAATTCGCTGTAACTCAACAAATACTTAACCAAACCCAAAAAATTGTGCATCAATCGACGCGTTGTTACCCCGCGCAGTCTGTGAAAGTGATAAAATTTCAAAAATTGACATTAAATTTTTTGAATATTTGTCAGGTTTACTGTCATTTTTCAGCTGTTTTTGCTCAAAATTGGGTAAAATAATTATTACCACAAAATAGTTCAGTTCTTTAGCTTTCATTTGATACCAAAAAAAGCATTTGTGATTTAACCGAACAAAGTTTTACAAAAAAACTCATTCATGATTCATAGTATGTTTGTGCGCCCACAAAAATTTAGACACGCATATCAGCGCGTAGAATGTTTTCACGCATGCAAATGACACGCTGACCAAGCACTAATTTTTGACAAGTGATGAAAACAGCTATTTGTTTTAGCTGCATAACTTTGTTCAGTTAAATCACAAGTGCATGTTTTTGGTATCAAATGAAAGCTAAAGAACTGAGCTATTTTGTGGTAATAATTATTTTACCCAATTTTGAGCAAAAACAGCTGAAAAATGACTGTAAACCTGACAAATATTCAAAAAATGTAATGTCAATTTTTGAAAATTTATTACTTTAGGCCGGTTCACGCTCGTCCTTTTCTCTGTCCTTTTGTCCTTTTCTCGTCCTTTTCTTGTCCTTTTGTCGTCCTTTTGTCGTACTTCTGTCGTCCTTTTGTCGTCCTTTTGTCGTCCTTTTGTGCGTGTCCTTTTCAACTCGTCTTTTCGAAATTTTGAGTCGTCCTTTTTCTCCGTCCTTTCGTACTTTTGTCTTTGTCCTTTTGTCCTTGTCCTTTTGTCTTTTTGTCTTTGTGCTTTTGTGCGGACGTCCTAATGATTTTGTTCCGATGTCTTTTTGAAAATTATTTTTGTCTTTTTGGGTCGTCCTTTTGTCCTTTTGAAAAGTACAACACTGTTGTACTTTTGAAAGTGTCCTTTTGTCCTTAGCCAATCAAATTAATTTGTTTTTTACTGATGATATTAGCTGCTGCTTAAATTTAACTAAACAGTTTTATTATATTTTTTGATTTGTCTTTTTTGTGTATGTAGGCCGTAGGGTATATTTTTTAAGGTTTTCAGTGCTCAAAATTTTTTATGTTATTTAATTTTAATTTTTTAATTAGAGCGTACATGATGGTTGTGGCATAAAGGCGCAGTGAAATAGGATTCATCCTGAAGAATACGAATAGAATACACTTAACTAAACATATGCAAATTAATACAAATAAAAAAACAACAAGTTTCAAAAGTCACTGACAGCAAGACCAACAAATCAAAAAAGTAAAACAAAACAACTGGAGCAGATGTAGGAAACGAGCGCAACTCAAGCCAAACCAGTGTCTCATTGTCACATGACCTCAAACATTTCGTAAATAGTCTTTTTGTTCTGGGAAAATGTCCTTTTATTAATTTTACAAAAGGACGAGCGTGAATTAAAAGTTTCCAAGAAGACAAAAGGACGAGAAAAGGACGACAAAAGGACAAGAAAAAGACGACCAAAGGACAAAAGGAAAATTATAAAAGGACGACAAAAGGACAAAAGCACGGCTTCAAAAAGACGACAAAGGGACAAAAGAACAGTTTTAAAAAGACAAAAGAAAATCACCAAAAGGACGACAAATTTTCTTCAAAAGTACAAAGGACAAAAAGACAAAAATGAAAAGGACAAGCGTGAGCCGGCCTTTTCACAGACTGCGTGGGGTCACAACGCGTCGATTGATGCACAATTTTTTGGGTTTGGTTAAGTATTTGTTGAGTTACAGCGAATTAAAAGGACAAAAAATGCCGTTTTTCAATGGAAAAATCAAAAATTAAAAAATCGATAAATGTTGACAGGTGCATGCTATAGTCATGTTGTATATATCATTCGACGCAAATTGTTAAGGGCTATCGAATGATATATAATACATTAGGTTTTAAATGATGAGCCGAAAAAAATCAATTTTATTTGAATTGAAAATTTTGACTCAAATTTTTTTTAAATATTCTAATTTCATGAAAATCTCCATCAAAAATGCTTTCGAATGATATATACATTATGGGGGTTATTTTAAACGACTGAGTTGCTATGAGGCAATGAATTTCGATACATATATACATTTTTTGGTCAGACTTTAGTCAAAACGGCCGTTTATTGAAAAAAGAAAAAAGGACACACGGGCATGTCAAAAACCTTCAATTTAGATACCAAAACTTATTTTTCCGCGTTTCGCTTTTTGAGATTACGTCACATTTATGTAACGTTTCTTTTTGAACTATAGTACGTTACACAAAAGTCCGCAAAATTTAATATCTGAAGGATTTTGTTCAAAGTTTGGGATAAATTGGCACCCATATGTGTCTACCTAATGCTAAAATTTAAAAAATTTTCTTAGCTTAAGTTTTGTTTTACATCAAATTCACTCGCAGAGTTCTGTAGAAATGTACTTCCGTGGACTAAATCTCAAGTCTCGATGTTGCAATCTTTTCATGCTTTCGAAGGATATATACATTATGGGGGTTATCTTAAACGACTGAGTTGCTATGAAGCAATGAAGTTCGATACATACATTTTTTGGTCAGACTATAGCTACTACTTTGGCTTAGCTAAACATAAAATTTACAAAAAATTGTCGTAACTGGCTGAAAATATTTTCTGTGAAAATTAAAAATGATATGTTCAAGCTATTTTAGCAAGCATTTATCTCATAATAGTTTATAGTTTTGTAAATTAATATGCGAACTATTATTATTGATTGAAAATTAATCGTAAGTTGTCAAGTTTTACTCCTGCAAAACTGTCGAAAACGTTACTACCACCGTAATTGACGGGTGTACACCCGTATTGATGTTATGTTTCACGACCTTTGCACGGCCAATGTCGCGATTTGAGGCTGCAAATATATCGGCATTTTGAGCCAATAACTTTAGAAGAGCCGATTTTTGGCAAAAATTTAGGTTCTCGTTGTAGACCTGACTTCTTCTGTAAACTTCTGCGAGTTTTCTGGCTGCATGTCGGCAGTATCAGTTTACGGGTCTACACTTTTAATCGGTCCCGCTGACCTGCTGACTGAATAGTACTTTGGTGTCTTGATTTTAAGGGGGTTTTTCTGAACAAGAAATCACGCATTAATTGTTTTATCGTGGCGTGAGTCATGACCGGAGCATCGTTCACTTTTGCTCCTGCGTATTTCTGCTCTGAAGTACAAGTATGGGTTATGGCACTGGTTGGAGTGCTATAAGTGATTTATACGCATGTTTCTGTGAAACTCCGAGTGCAGGAGCACGAGTGCGCGAAGCGGACGAGTGCACCTGCACGAGGGTTTCACACATGCGTATCAATTACTTTTAGCACAACCACCAGTGCTATAAGTGACTTGTAAATCGATTCGAGTACAGCGTGCAGTATAAGTAGACTGCACGCTGCAGAGTGCAGTATAAGTCTGGTTATTGCTTTTTACTGTAACACTGAATCGAGTTACAATTATATAAATACCATGGTTATCTTTTACCTATGACACCCTTGCTGCTGATAATCAAGGTGTAAAACCACTTATACTAACACCCATTTCAAGCGGGGATGTGGCGCAACGGACAACGCGCCTGACTACGGATCAGGAGATTCCAGGTTCGAATCCTGGCAGGCTCGTTACTTTTTCTTTGCCAGTTGACTCTGGTTCAAAACCGGGAGCGGAAAACATGTTTGCTGCTATCTGGGCTACTAAATACAACAGTGGTCAACTTTACCAGGTCTTTTAGCGCCCCAACAAACCAAACTGCCCAGCCTGATGAACAAACGCTTGTAATTTTGTACGAGTGTACACTGTACGACCTAAAACAGACACATCAAATTTGGCCCGGATTCTGGATCACTTTCTATATATAGTCCCTTATATAATTCTTTTATGATGTAGATGAAATCAAGACGTCTTGATTATGAAATCAAGACATGTCTTGATTTCAGCCGGAGGAGGTACCAATCAGCACCAGGGTCCAAGTCCCAAGGCCAACCCCCCATGGCATCAAGACGTATGAGCGCTATTTCGGACAAAGCATCGTTTGGGCCGATTAGCTTGGAGAGGAAAGAGTGTTATCATATGATTCCCTAGTCCCCCCTTCCTTTATGGCAATTAATCCGGGTTCATATGATTGTGTACCGTTAATGCAGCAGTTTCGTTATGTCCGCACTTTTCATTAAAACTCTGACAACAACTGCGTCCCATTAAGGTGGTAGTGTCGCCAAAGCAGTTTTGCTCATAGGCTGCAAAATGAGAACTTATTGCTTTGAAATTGTACGTTTACTGAGAAACTAGTGAAATGCCATATGTTGTCAAATAAATACTGCCAGACACTAGCCTACCAATATCTACCTATATTTTTAACTAATCACCATTTGTGAGCCAGACATCACACAATAGAGACAAAAAAGTTAAAAACATCAAGCCAGATATCAGACTGGCCAGCTTGTGAAGTACATGTAATGTTTTGACGCACAATTTTTTGCCACAAATAAGACAAATAAAAAATGAAGGTTCGTTTTTCTTTTGATTTCAAAATAAGTGTTTAAATTTTTCACAATTTATCATTATCGCTGTAAGTACTTTACAGGTTACGCACAGTTTCACAGTTCAAACAGGCATTACTCCACAACCACTCAAGCAATTTGCACTAAATTTTGTGTGTATAAACTAGAGCATATGTGCTTTTACTTTGTGTAAAGAATCTAAACAAAAAGTTTCTTAATTGTGACGAAATTATCGAATGTGAATAGGTTTTCAAAACGTCATTTTTCCGACTTTGCGACTTCACTGCTAACTGTATGATGCATCAATTTTGCTGAAACTTGGCAAAAATATTTGCCTTAAAACTAGGCTTAAAAAAGTATACTTAAACTTAAACTTAAAATAAAAAAGTATGCCCCTAAACTTAAACTTAAACTTAAACTTATTCAAAATTGACATGTGAACTTAAACTTAAACTTAAACAAAATTTCAAGGTGCCAACTTAAACTTAAACTTAAATGTTTCTGAAAATTCGAACTTAAACTTAAATTATACTTAAATGTCAATTTCTGAGCTTTTTCTTTTTCTGAGATTTTTCGCTAAACTTAAATTATACTTAAATGTCAATGACTGGCTTTTCATTCAGGCTCGTGTTTTTGGTTTATTGTCTTGTCTGGCATATCTTATTACTTTTGTTTATATACAGCACTTGCCTCAAACTGTCTTTGGCTCAGGCTAGGCTTAGGTTTGGGCTCAGGCGTAGGCTTAGACTCAGGGCTTAGTTTAGGCTTAGGCTGAGGCTAAAACAAACTAGTGGTACAATTCTTCAAAACAAAACGTCTACAAAACGTCATTTTCCGACTTTGCGACTTCACTGCTAACTGTATGATGCATCAATTTTGCTGAAACTTGGCAAAAATATTTGCCCTATAACATACTTTTAGAATATGTAAAGAACAATGACCTATCTTTCACCGAAAAACTTTTATAGTCGCGCAAAATCGACTGCTTTCGC
Organism: Trissonchulus sp. WLG1_4; assembly: GCA_030248245.1. Taxonomy (NCBI): domain Eukaryota; kingdom Metazoa; phylum Nematoda; class Enoplea; order Enoplida; family Ironidae; genus Trissonchulus; species Trissonchulus sp. WLG1_4. Next base: position 35,383 of record JASANF010010581.1, read on the forward strand.
GACACTACCCCCTTAAGGTGGCGCTCCGAATAACTGACTTTGGGCAGTAAAAGTTTTCAGTCACGTTTTCAGGTCTTTGTTCTTGAAGAAAGGTTGTTCAGCAGTGAATTAGCTCTCGTTTGATATACATAACATGTAGTTTTGTTGAAATTAATTTTTTGACCTGAATTTTGATAGGGCAAAATCTTCAAATCGATTTTCCGGAAAATTGTATATGGCTTTTGTTAATTTTGATAACGGTTTTCTGCAGATAATAGCTGACTGCAGCTTTTTGAAAAGTCGTTTGTGTAGGCAAACATTTGTAAAAAAAATTTCAAATTACGTTGAGCGATATTGACAAAAATGCACTATTATTCAAGCTAATTTTTCGTTAGCTACTTTTTGGCTTCTCCAACTTTTCTCAATGGTTATTTGCATTAAAAAATACGCTCTATTTTTTGACACTGTCGTTTGTGTGGGCAAACCTCAGATTTTTCTGATCGGCAATAACCTTTTTTGAATCGTGATAGCTCTCCTCCATGTCGTTTTTTCATTGTGAAATTTGACTTAAAGTTAGAAAATAAGTAGATTCAGGTGTACCTTAAAGTTAGAAAATAAGTAGATTCAGGTGTACCTTCTTCGAAAATGTTGATTTCTGTTTTTGGTGAAATTCTGCAGCGATTTCAAGTTTACCAATTTTAGAAAAACTAGTGTATTTTGAGCCAAAACAATTGCATTAAAATTATAAGAAAAGATACACCTCGGCAACATAATTACCCACAGTTTAAGCTATAGATCGTAAAAATTGAACAAAGTTTCACTCAGTTATGCCGTTTGAAAAATTATGCGCATTTAGCGAAAATAGAAATTTTCAATCGGTGATAAAAAATCAGAACAAGGCAGCAGGCACGTGAAACTTACTGAGAAACAGAGCTTTGTAACAGGCTTCAATATATTTAAACGAAATTCATTCTAGCTAGAACCTACGTCGACTTACAAGATAATAAAGTTATGGAAGTTATTCGGAGCGCCACCTTAAGGGGGGGGGGCTACCCAGGTCAAAAATCAAAGTTCTCCAATTTTGCTTATTTTCACATATGTAACTCCCCCAAGGCACCTCTACCTCAGATAAAAACAATTAAGCTTGAAGGTGCACTTTTGGTTCAGTGCGTTTGTCAGTGTATTTACATAGGCAAAAGTACGCCAAAAAGTAGCCCTTATTTGGACAGTTCTAGCACAAACCACACGTGGCCTTAACGGGACACAGCCGTTCATATAGGGTTAGGAGGGGCAAATTTAAAAGTATTTACCTCTGCACAATCCCCTTTGCGGCTCCCCGGCCACTCTTTTTTTTCTCCCCTCTCTCTCAAAGACTCAAACAAAAACAAAAAACCAAAAAAAAAAAAAAAACAAAAAACAAACAAACAAAACCCAAAAAAAAAAAAAAAAAAAAAAAAAAAAAAAAAAAAAACAACAGAAGATTCTTAAAACAAACAACAACATCATAAATAGCATAAATTTCAACCCCCATCAAATCACTAAAAGTGGCTGAAGTAAAATTTACTTCTAAAACCATTCCGGAACGTTTTCGGTGTTGCGTGTAATTATTTTGCAATCAATTTACACTTAATCCAACACTGTACATATAAAGTGAATTTGTTGGCATGCTTTTTATCGAACTATGTTTTTGTGTTCTAATACAATTTTTGTTCAAAACCTAACTTGACCTAGATGACTTAATTTTGTCAACGAATTAGAATAACACAATATTATAAGACACTACAGGCATTCACAATTCTTAACATACACAAATGAAATACACAAACAATACACAAGTATTTAAACAATCCAAAAATAAACAAAATATAAGAATATATACTCATTATATTTGTTACCGGCCAAAATAAGGTTGACATTTTGAGTTATGGAATTTTTGTACTTTTGTACGCAAATGAAAATAGTCTGAAAACGTTGATTTTCTGCATTTTTTCGCGAACTGCTACCGCAATACTGCAGCTTTTTTGCACCACAGTCTTTTTTGCAGGTTACTGTTCTGACATGGAATTAATATGTTTACTATGCAAAAATAAATATGCAGTTAAAAAGGCGACTAGGGTGGAAATAAGCGCTCCCCACTATAATTGAAGAAATCACCCACTTTCAAAACTAAAAAAACAATTAAAAAACAAAAATGTTTTTAAAAAAACACAGTTTGGCATATTATACACATCAAGTTTATAGAAATACAACAGAAGGAACGGAGGAAGAGGCCATAGCAGAACCCTGAACAGGAGTGTTAGTCTCATCAAAATTATCCTCAATATCACCAGTGGAGGCCGACGTTATCAGTTCAACGCCAGTGACAAACTGAAAGGCACGTTGGATAAGCTCGCCATCGGATGGGGCACAGAATTGGGGCACAAACTGCCCCATGTCTGCCCAGTGGAACCGGCCATAATGGGGCGAAATTGTGGCCAGTTCTGTGTGGCAGAGGACCCAGGGGAAACACTCGGCCCATGCATTGTCCGTATTCAGGTCAGTTGGCCAGTAGGCCGGGCCTAGACAGCCAAAGAGCACAGAGTCCGTTTGCACCACCACTCGACTAAGATCCGGGGGCTCTGGGGGGTCTCCTGAACTCGCAGTCCAGCAATTGCCTTCGACCATTTGTGAAACGCAATCGGCAAGCCAGGCCGTCAAACCCTGGTCGGCCTGGGCCAGCTCAAATCCCAGCCTATCGGCCCGTAAACATCCGATTTGGCCCAGATTTTTGGCCAACACGCACAAGGCATCCTGTACGCTTTCACCGGCCAACAGCCAAACATAGGGCACCTCCCAGGCTATGCCCGTGCCCCCGAGGTCTGAAACCGAACGTCTCAGCAGCACTCGCAACTCGTTGCTACGGGAAAACGATTCTCTGGCGAAAATGACCAGTTTTATCAGATGGTTTGGGCCATATCGACAGAAACCGCCACGGCCAATAAGTCCGCAACGCTCCAGTGGATTTCGAGGAACGTTGTTTTCCGTAATACTGTAGAGAAAAGCTGGATTTTCATGAGTCGCCATAGAACCTAGCCATGATTTACGCGTAATCCAGCGCGAATTTAGCAGTTCCTCTGAGTTCCAAGCGGGCCGATACCGAAAATGTTCAACGGTTTGTCGTCGCATCAGCAGCTGTGGATCTACTAGGCTGGCCAAATGCGGGGCGAACTCACCGGAGGGACAGGAATAAGCGGGGGGACAATAATTAGGCACAGGAGTTTGCCACGATTTCGGTACCAATAGTTTCTTTATCAGTGTGTTCGGATACACACTGCCGTTGGCAAAATCTAGCCTCTGATTGGCTGAACAGTTGACACACAGCTGAGCTGGATTCTGATTGGCTGTTGGCTCAGAAGTGGGCGGAGTTTGAGCAGAATCACCAGCCAATAGTTGTCGACAAAGGTTTCGCCAAAAATTACAATAGTCTGCATCCTGATGCTTGGCAACTTTGGCCTGCACAAAATAGGCCGAAATTTCTGCACCGGAGCCTGTGTCAGGAAAATCACGTTTGACTCCTAACAGAGTCGCGGAAGAGGGGCTAAAGCGATGCGACTTACAACAAAGGCTTAGCAGGAAGGCAAGAGGGGTGAGGGGCGGGGGGAGGGCGGGCCTCAGACTGAATTCGGTCACCAGCTCGTAGAATTGATATTTCCAAATTATATCCGATTTCTCATCGACCTGAAATTAAGTCATCTAAAGTATATTGTTTAAGCTGACTTAAGTCTGTTTAGACACAACGAAATTTCTATTAGCACTTATCATCCTCCAGTTCGTTCACAACGCAGAATACAACAGAAACGCGTTGATACTGTGAATGATTTTTAAATAGCAAATCCATCAAACCATTTATAGAGGGCTGCGTGTTACTTTGAAAATTAAACTCCATAATTTTGAATCTGTTTAATTAAAATAGATTGACACCTAGAATACTTTTTATCTTACCAATCCATTTGTAAAATATAAAGCTGAATTTATCTATACCATGCCAAAGCCTTCTCACCTCCTTAGCCGTTCTAGAAAACAGCGCCACCAGCAGGGGAAATGAGACTAGCTTCAGAATAATCAGATACTGAATGACCACAAAATAAGCCATCCAGCTGGGAACGGGGCAGCTGGGGTCCTCATAGGGGCTGCTCGAGCACTGCGAGTGACTTTCCAGTCGCCTCGAGCATTCCTTCGAGCTCTCTAGATCCGAAATAGGCGTGATAAAGAGGGTAAACCAGGCCCGGTGGAAAGCCCGGCGATATAAATCCGCTTGAGCCGGATAATCCGGATAGATAACCGCATGGATGACGATGGCACAGGAGCAGACGATTAGCAGGATTAACAGGATATAGGTGGTGAAATCCCGGGCAACCATTAGACGGATACGGATGAGCATGGGTCCCAGGGTTTTGCTCATTGGAATGTAGATGAACATGGTGGCGTAGCAGAGGTAGAGCAGGAAAAAACACATCACACTGCGACCTAAAAAAACAAACACACTCTGATTCCATTGGGCGAAAACTTGTAAGTTAAACTTACATTATACCAAGGGTATATCTAATTATGGGCCTTTTCATTGCACTAGATTAACGTCAGTGACTCAACATAAAACTGACGACAGTTCAGAAAACTTTGTACTTCGACTGAGTTGCATTGCGATCACTTGCAAAATTTCATGACGAAGTTAATTCTATGTTGAGCTATGAAGTTAATCTAGTTCATTTAATTCGAGTTATTATAAATTGACGAAATTAATCCAAATAATATTAATATACGAAAAAGGTAAAAAGACACAGGGGCCGGGACAAGGACAAATTTCAGTCAGCTGCTGTGAAAAATATTGACAAATGCGTTTGAACTGATTATTACGGTGTGGAAACAGCTTCAACTATCTTTGTGCGAAAAATAGGCTTATTTGGTTATTAGGTCCAGTTATTTGTAAATCGCTTAGGAACAAAACGGTAGGGACAAAGACAAGAACAAGTATGAACCGGGCTTTAAAGTTTCATCAATATTCAATATCACCATTAACTAACCAATATGCACATGTCCGAAGCCGAATGCCACCTGTCCGCTCACAATGCGAAAAGTCAGCATGAACAGCAGTCCAATCAGTGTCACAATGATATCCACCAGTCGCCAAGTCATCAGTTCATTGGAGCACGCCTGGCGTTTCAGGTGGTAAACCCAGATGGCTTCGGTCCAGGCCAGCAAAGCCCAGATCCAGGAGACAAGGTCCAGCACAAAGCTGCCACAATGTGGCTGAGCGACGGCTAGAGCAAAGACCAGCAGATGAGTGCAGCGCAAGAGCAAGGAGAGCCAGTATTTGGTGATGGGAGCCGAGTAGAACAGGTAGAGGGTCCAGAGAAAACGCTGCAAGGGCAGACAACAGGACGCCAGGCCACGACGCAGCGACAGACAGCAACTTTTCTGACGACCCTCGGCTGAAACAAGCATTGCTCAAGCTATGACTGTACTCTTGTAGGGATACTATATGACTAGCAAGTAGCAAGAGCAATAGCGAAAAAATCTTCTTGCTCACGATTGTAAAACTACTAGAAATAATAAATAAAGTTTGTGCATTAGTAGCCAAAATCACAACAACGGGGTCTCGTTCTGGGAGGAGCTTGTCCCGGATTTTTCGAAATGTTAGGAGGGGCTTGTCCCGGATTTTTCGAAATGTTAGGAGGGGCTTGTCCCGGATTTTTCGAAATGTTGGAGGGGCTTGTCCCAGATTTTTCGAAATGTTAGGAGGGGCTTATACCGACGTTTCAGGGGCTTGGACTGACAACACTCAACGCAGAAAATTTTCAATTTTTGCCTAAAATTGGGAATTGTTTGCAAAATGTGTAATGTTTTTAGCAATGTTTTCGCTTTGCTCGTTTTTTAAACAGTTTACAGCAATCAAGGACAATTTTTGAGTTTGCGGGCACGTTTTTTCAGCACCAAGGAGGTGGGCTGGTCGCGATGGGTCCAATCTGAGGGGGGGCTTGTCCCAGATCTCCGAAATCTCAAATCTGGGAAGGGACTTGCCCGCCCCCAGGTCCCCCCATGTACATATGTGGTGGTGAGCGTCAGATTAAAGTTTTACAGAGTACGACCCAATTATTGAACACTGTTTCCTACTAATAATGCTTGACCCAGTTATTGACAGCAGTAAATACCACTGCTTCCACTCACGATGAAATGAAATCTCTGGTTCCCCATTGGTGAAAGCCTGAGCATCGGCCACGTCCAGACTACCCGAGTTGGCCCCGGCGAACCGAGCGAGACCCAGACTGTTGCTGTCTGGAATACTGTCGTCCTGAAACAACTGAAAAAGCATTAAAAAGCTTAATGCTTTTTTTGATAGCTCCCGTCTAATGGGTTTTATAGGACTGTATAAATCCGCTTCACTCGGCATCCGTGGGTATGCTTAATAATGCCTAATGCTTGAGCATGCGTGAAGTATGCTAAGTATGCTTAAACTGTGCTTAAGTCTTAGAAGTATGCTTAAAGCACGCTAAGTATGAATAAATAGAAATCACACACTCCATCACTTAATTTTTACTCATCTATTCTGATTCTAACGCAAATCCAGTTTATTGGATACCGATAAAGCGCAAAAGAAAACGAAAATCATCAAGAATCACAATAATCAATTCTCTAATGCACCGTACCAAGGGCATAATTCGAAAATAATAATAAGAAATTCATTAAACGTCAAAATATTTCATTTTACCATATTATACATCCTAAGAATTAGTGTAACTTAGCTATTAACAGGTTTTTAAACTTTTTCCGCGTACAGTATATACTAGCTGTAATTGTAAATCTATGATGAAACTCTTTGGATACACCTTACTAAGGTTGCCTAAACTACTACTAGTACTAAACTTGCAACTAACAGCCTCTTTCTTTTCTTTTCTTTTGAACAGGCAAAATAAAAGAACCCGTTAACGTCACAACTCACAATGCGTACATAAAATACAAGAAACTTTACACGGTTAGAGTATGAATGACCCCCCTAATCATACCTCTTGTGAACTCAACGGCGCCTGATTGCGTATCAAACGCAACTCCATGCCGAGGGGGGCACGAAAACTGCGCAAACTAGTGGTGCTGCAATTTTGCTGATTCAACAAGGGGGCGGAGGTATTTTCATTCGAGGCCATATTATTCTTGGTCGCCGAGCTAGAGCGTTCAGCCGCAGGCTCCTGATTGGCGTTCGATTTCTGTCGCCAGGGTCGGAGTCTATCCCCTCCGTGGCCCTCCACCAAACCCACCCACCAAGCGGTGGGGAAGATGAGGAGGGAGCACAGAATCACTTTGGCCCAGGATGGGAACTCTAAAAAGCCCCACCGAAGGGAGCGAAGACAGACGCGACCGTAGAGTTGTTTGTGAGTCCACCTAAAAGCACAGACAGATGGCAAAATTAAGAGTAAAATGAACAAAGAAATCTATTGTGTATGTCAACCGATTGCTATAGTCAGAAAAAATCTACTGCTGATTACTATTTTAGAATTACAATTAGACTAGAAATCATATATAAATGCTAATCAGTTCAACACTGTGTAATTTCAGAGACCTTTATTATTCTTATTGGCGCTTGCCTTCAGAAATGAAAATGGGAGCTAAATTTGGGGGGGGGGGACCGGAAGAGAGCTTTTTCAGGCAAATTTTGGGACCCATTATCCTCCTCATTGATCGAACAAAAATAGCCTAGACTACAAAATTTCGACCCGGACTCTAATTCTGGGGGAACGGCGTCACCGCCATTCCTTTATAGGAGATATTATACAATATACATACATATTAAAAACCCCGAAAGAAATCACGTGGCGCATTTTTTTAAAAACCCCGAAAAAAATCACGTGGCGCATTTTTTTAAAAACCCCGAAAGAAATCACGTGGCGCATTGTTTTACTCTTGATACTCGCAATTCGTTCTTTTTTTAATGAAATCGCGTGTTTCTTTTTGTTTCACTCTTTGACTCTCAGGGTCCAACATTTTTTGGTCAGACTTTAGCATATATCTCTCGATGTATAATATACAGATGCTGGCCCCCATACGCATAAAAAATATCTAGCAATAAACTTAACTAAAAGATCAAAAAAATCTGCAAACCTCTGACAGCAATCATGAGCAATAAAGTGCATATTGGCCGACATGCGTGCCAGGGAGAGGGCATTGACCTGAGGACCCCGGCGTTCGTCCAGGGGGGTCCAGAGCAGAGTCGCAGCCCGCTGGGGTGATAATTTCCAGCCAGCGTCAAAAATTTGCAGTCCCAGTTTGGAAAACACAAGACTGGCGGCCAATAGACGCTGACTGTCGAGTTCCCAGTCTCGGGCCAGACGGGCTAGCCTTTTACAGGCGATTGAGAGGATTAAGGCCAGACTAACCGGATTAGGAGAGTTAGACCAGAGTAGTTTGCAGAGTTCAATTCGACTGCAAAAAAGTGACCAAAAAATCAAAATTTCCAACGCTTGCTTTGCGTCCGGGCCGGCATTGCAGTCGGTTGCGCCTAATTGCTGATTAGGCTCTGTCCAACCTGATTCCAGTTGATAAATATCAAAAAATTCGGGCAATAAAGTCAGTCGAAATACCAAAAAATTCAAATCAACGCGCAAGAATCGTCGAGTGTCGTAAGGGAAATGAGCATAGCCTAAAATACGGCCCAAAATAACTCGTTGCAGAAAGGAACCAGGCTGATCCGAGTCTTTGAAAAGTTGCGCCAGTAGCTGAGACGTGACAAATTTTGGCAAACTAATTCCTTTATCCAGCAATAGGCGGACAATAGGCTCTCGCCCACGCATCAGAAGAGCATCCTTAAATAGGGCCTGAGCCGACACCAAATTATCCGAAATGCAAAATCCAGCGCAACTAAGACAGTCGGATAAATTCCATAAAACGAGCAGCCGAAAATATTTTTCTTTGTCCATTTGTTGCACTAGAGCATTGGTGGTGTCTTGAGTATTCGAGCTCAATAGTTGAACAAAAAGTTTGCCAAAAAGTTCGGGTAAATTCGCTGTCGATTGAAGGCAAGTTAGATCAGCGATTTTTCGAGCAATCAGCAGAGCTAAAATATCCAAAAATTTCGAGCAAAGCCGCTGAATGCAAAATTCGTCAAACTGATTCTGAGCATGACACACGCTGCGTAGGCGTAGCAAAAGTTGCTCCCCATAGATGTGTTCAAAGTTCAGCGGTACACTGGCACTATTCAGTAAATCTAGGGCCCAGGCAAGAACTTCCGTAAGCTGACTCGCGTCCCGACAAACCAGCACCGGGTGTTGGTGTCTAAGATGGTGTTCCAGAGCGTCTAGAGAGTCGAGAGTCGACCCAGCAAACAGACAAACGACTACTGGTTCGACTAGTCCATTCGTATTCATTCGATCTCCGCTGGTGAGCGACGAAGGCTGGCTGCTGTCAGCTACAATAGAGGCGCAGGGTCGCAGCGGATAGCTGACGTATTGTTCCAGATCGCTGCTTTTCATGATAATACACTGTTCGGTGGACTGTCGAGCCAATTCGCTGCACAGAAGTGCTCGAAAGGCTGCCAGGCCTATTGTAGACGGCAAATTATCGACCAGCACGAAATGCGTGTGATAAGCATTGAGACAATCGGCCGTGTCGCCACGATTTAGCGTTAAGTCGCCGCTAAGCCGCTCCGCAAAACGAGACACGTTGATACCGAACGTTTTCAGATCCGCTGTTGAAGTCTGAAAGAGAAAAAATGTTTACATGCCACTCACTATCTTAAGACTATACTACTGAGATATCTAAGGTCAAGGGGTCAATTTTTAAGATTTCAACGAAACGTTGAGTTCAGAGGGCCACTGGAATTTTTATAAAAGGATTATACTTATACTTATTTTGTTAGTGATGTTAGGTACCAGACAATATAAGCATCTTCAATAACGTTTAACATACAGATACAGTAGTCCAGGTACGGTAACGGACAACGGTATTATATAAGTATTTGATGGCAAATTTAAGCAACTATATAATTCGGTACCTAGTACATGTGGCGTGCAATTAAAAACGTTAAGGAGGTACAGCATTATGTCCAAAACTTAGGAGGTAACACTGAAGTAAATGAAGTTTACTACTGGCAAAAATGCTGAAACTAATGTGCAGAACTTAATTTGTAATTCAACTGCTTTACAATTTACTCTGCAAGCTACAACGAAAAAGTGTAAACAAAAAACAATGGACAAACCTTGCAAAAACTATCCTCTTCACAGAATGAGCTCTGTTCGTGTGTCTGACACAGCGCCCTATGTTCGTGCATAGCTCGAGTCACGTGACCCGCTAGGTGAGCTCCAGGGTCGGAGTCTAGCCCAGACGTGAAAATCCAGCAATCGGTCACGTCGGCGATGGCTTTTAGTCCGGATTCCAGGGCCGTCCGGGCATTGGTCGAGTCTAGACTGGTCCCTTCGTCGGAGACTAGGTCCAGAATCAAGCTGACGGGCTGTGACGACGCTTCGACCCAGAGCTGAAACAGCAGAGTGGTGGCTTCGGGGAGACAGGTGGGGGAGCGGAGGAAAAGGGCGGGGCGAATAAGGACCGGACCCCCCAGGGAGTTGCGGACCGGGACCTCTCCATCGGGACTGCAGGTGACGGCGATATTGTTGAGCGTCACCCCGCCACCGTCCTCGGATGGAAGCATAATGGGAATTGGAAGGCACACTGAAATGTGAATAAAGTCAATAAAGAGAATATGGATTACATTAAATATATAAATATATAATATGTCTGTTGCGTTGACATACAAACATATTAACACTGTCAGTTTCAATATGTATGTTATGTAAAAAACAAAAAAACATTGTGGATTAAAAATGCTAAAAGTTTAGAAAAAACGCATATAACATTGAGATCTAAATACTCATGAGTCATGTACGTGATACATTTGCTAAAATTATATATATATATATATAATAACATATTATATATATATATAAATAATGTAATTAAACATATAAAATACATGAATTTTTCATGAGAAGCAGTAGATTGGTAACCAAACCATAAGAGAGATCAAAGGCATAAAAAAGTGCAATTAACGGACGCGAACTTTCAAAACTACATTTTCTGACGAGTTTACTTAGACTTGAAAAGGTATATATAGTGCCAAAATGGTGAATAAAAATGTCCTAATGACAAGTCACAAACACCAGCCTCGCTCTAAGCCCGGAATTGGCCAAAGGAATTACCAAAAAAAACAGAACAGCTACTCGCACTTTGGTTGTTTTTTTAGTCATTAGCTTTACTTAGGCCAATAAGTTTTTGTGAACAGAAGATATATATGAAGATATGAAATAAAACAGATACCTTAAACGAATAAAGTTCATTATTTATGATTTTTTGTTTTTGATCCATACGATCCAGTCCTCATTTTTTTCCAAGTGCTGAATGCTTTTCTGTGGTTCTCCCCTTAAAACTTCCTGGAAGCTGTTCCCAGAAAATACCAGGACTAGATTAACTAAATTACTATCAATTCAACATTGGATTAACTTAATTCACAAAATTTTGAATACAAATAATCACGGTTAGTCGTTCTACAAAGTTTTAAAAACTTTCGTCAATCTTATGGTGAGTTACTATAAAGTTAGACTTTGAGTAAGTGGTTAACGTAACTTGCCCAATCAAGATAGTTACCTACAAGGTATATATATATATTCATCAACCCTCCAACTACGTACTTAAAAAATAAGACACAATCACAAACCAATAAACTATTAAAAAATGTAAGAAGTTACGAAAAAGTAAAAAATTAAGTGTGAGAATTTACTGAAAAGTAAACGAAGGACATTCCGTTTGTAGGCTGTACAGAGAATAAATTACAATCAGCCGTAAATACGCCAATAACTGTTTTCAGTAAATTAATAGCATTTTAGTTCAGTAGCAAATGTTCAGTGAATAAATATATTATTTGAAACAGTTGAGGCCCAACAACAAAATATATATAAATGTCGCCCAAAAATTTCCGCGTCACTTATTTTCGAAAGGCCAACGTGAAGTAGGAAAAAACTAATGACTGGCTAAAATATGTCGCGTAGTTTGACACTAATTGCGCTAAAACAAAATTCTGCTTGCTAAAAGTGATTATGAAAGTATTAGAGGTGAGTTTAGGCTTGACGGAGTCGGGCTTCAAGTAGGAGTATAAAGTTCTCTAACATACATATATATGGTATATACTTTATATACCCAAAAAAAATCGAGGGTACGAGAGACGAAAATCTGAGTAAAATCGGGAAAAACGCCCTATTTTTTAAAAGTTTAACAAAACGTAGGGTATTTTTGGTCAATCAGGGGGCGGGCTGGCGAGGGTCCGAATATTTGATCAGAGAACCCCCAAATTTTAGACCCCGCTACAAGTATGTTTGAAACAATCAAAAAGTTATGTGGCTGGTCAACGTTTAATGTGTGCTTGACAAGACTATCTTCGTGTTCGTTACAGTATACGCGGAATGGACTTTGCTCTTTGTCAGTTTCAAAGAGACGCTATGAAACCATTACCAGTTTTTTTAAGTAAGCAAGTTTATTCATCACAGACATGCGAAACTGTTGTTTTGAAGTCTGTCTGGTGCACAGATGACTAAATTAAGAGACACGACAAAGAGGTTTAAACTTTTCATGAAACGATTAGTCATAAATAGTAATAAAACTTGAAGTGGTGGAAACTTAATGGTTTTAAACGCATACATATGTCACTATGTCAGTATTTTTTGTGAATATTAATATTTAAGTACAGATATTGCGCTTGGGGGCTCAATCTTAACTATCGCTGTGTGAACGCCAAAAAGGACTTTACGGAGAATGTAAACTTGGAAACGACAAAGAAATGCAAGTTTATTCCAAAAAAATTTTCTTTGTGGCTTGCCTAAGTTTTCAGGCTTTTCTCCTAAAAATTTGTAATTCTCCATGTTAAGATCCGCGGATATGCCGTGTAATACGATACAAGGTACACATAAGCAAACTTGGCACAAAAATGAACTAAACATATACGGCAACTTTTCCTGTTATGAGGTATATATGAGTCGTCTAGCCACTTGAATGACAACAAATATGAGAAAAAGAATAACCTCACTTATTTATTCTGCTGTCTACTTGCCTGGTTTTCCGTTAAAAAGCAATCTACAGGAAATTTATGGCAGCTAGACGCCCAGACGCCAGTTTTGATACCGGATACTTCACAGTTTGAAAAAACAAAAATGCGTGAAATTATTTTCTCAAAGATCGTCTTAACAACATAATAATGTGGCTTAAGGGGGTAATTGCGTTTTTAGGTGTTTTTTTAAAAAGCCATTGCTCAGCGTTTACAGATTCAAATTACAAGCGGTCTTTTGCATTAGGTAGAACAATATCTTTCCTAAATGTATGCCATGCATTGAAATTTAACCTGTGATTTTCTTGCCAGTATAAGCGACTAAAGAAAGGTCCTTTCCAAAATATTAAAATTTTTTACAAAAAGTTTGCGCCACAGCTCTGAATCATACGATTACCTGTTGGAGCTGAAAGTTGGTAAGGTTTTTGACATGTTTAAAATCCCCAGGCATGTCCCCCACTTTTTTAATAACTAGTCAATTTACTGAGAAAATAGCTGAAAAGAAAACGCACCGAAAATTTAAGATATTTTCTTGTAATTAAAACCCTCTAAAAATGTCCACAGGTGAAATTTCAAAAAAGTGAGAGACATGCCTGGGGATTTTGACCTTTACAATACTGTCCCAAAAATTTATGGTCAGGCGTCACGTATAACTTGAGTACTGGTGGCGCAAAGTTTACATAGAAATCACAAAAACCTCGAAAACGCAACTACCACCTTAAGTGCTGCCAAACTGCGAATCGCACTTCTAACCCATTATATATATATATATTTATTTATATATATATATATTTATATATATCTATATATATATATTTATATATATCCATATATTTATATATATCTATATATATATATTTATATATATCCATATATTTATATATATGTCTTTTGTTAAGCATCAAGAAATATTAAGTCAAAAAGGTATTAATAAAAAATTCAATATCGACATACATGTATATTGTATATAGGTATATATCCGCAGTATAAAAATAACCCTTACAACTGCCGGTAATGCTGCACTATAATTAAAAAAGCTTAAGCTTATTCGGTAACCGATGCTGGCTTTGCACAGCGAATATAACAGAGCAGCTACACAATCATAGCCCAGAGCGAACCTATTTTCAATAAACCATTATACCTAGCTACCAGCACACGTTTAGATCAGTCCCAACAAGCGGTGTCGTCGTTTCAATATAATAATTTAGGAATAGAAAGTGACAATTCCAGTTCCAATACAGTTGGTCTTCAGTAGTGTCGGTGCATTCATGTAATTTAGGAGGGATGGGGAGAAGACCCCCCAAATTCGGTCCCATGGGAAGGAGGGGGGTGTCGCTTGGTGGATAAAAGCGGGTAGGGTCCCGGCGTGAGCAGAAGTTTCGGCCTTTTTAGTCAGTGTATTTTAGCATTAAAACAATTGCACTTGAACTTGAAAAATGGTTTATTTTGATGAAATTCACGCGATTTTTACCTTAAATTTAGTCAACAATTGTCAAATTCTTAAATTTCTGGCCTAAAATTTGTTAAAATTGCGTTCGTCTCGGGAGCGGGGATCAAAAATTAGTAGACTCAGGGGGGGGGGTCCCACCAAGGGGGGAAGGGCTACCCAAAATGTTGGTGCTGTTACATGTATGTGTAGGTGAATATTAGCTTAATACGGCTGTATCCAAGCCCTGGCAAATTTTTCGTCAAGTGGTGGGGGACTAGGAAGGGAATACATTTGGTGCGGAGCCCTTCTATTTTGGTCGCAAGCCTGGTTCAAATGTGGTGCCTACCCATAGCCCACAATTTTTTTAAACCGTAATTAGCACTCTTTAGTTGCATTGTAGCGATGTATATACCTCTATTATGGTTTTTAGGTCCTAATCTTGTCAAAATTAGTATCAATGAAGTTTTAGTTAGTATTCACAACCTTTTTGCGTTTTTTTTTCGCTGCAAATAGGGTGCTATCGTGACTTTGATGCGCCAGCGCCCCCAACCCATCTATGGGAAAAAACTGCCTACCCCCAACAAAGTTTGCCTAAACCGATCGCCTAATATCGCTAGTCACCCTACTACGCCTAGGAATAACCAATTTGACTGAGCTGACCCAACAGGCCCAAAAAAGGCATTTATATAAACATAAATTTCAAAAAACTTAATTTAGAACCTGAAGGCTTGCAGCCACCAACATAATACATAGAACTCACAAAGAAAACCATGTTGCTGCAACTATGACACTTAACGATAGAAGTTCGTGAAAGTGTGGCAGCTAGCTGCTAAAATACACATCATTAAGCCCAACAAGACCAAAAGTCAACCCTTTCTGAAGTCCAGTCAAATACCTTTGTGACATTTCAAGTCAAAACATTCAGGCTCTAACCTTCAACTAGGGGACAATTTGCTACTGGGCCGGCCCGAGCCAAATTTTCCTTTCCAAATCTGATAAAATTTTAGCTCATCCGAAACAATTTCATCAAAACCAAAAGACCTAAGGGTCTCCCAAAACTGTTGGAGCAGAAAACACCACTTGTCTTGTTTCATTTTTTTCAGAGTTGATTCATAGCCTTGGTAGACCGTTATCATAGTAATTAATGAACAGTAGCACAAAACAGTAATGTAAATTTCGTCTTCAACGATCAAGAAATACTTTATAAAAAGTACATAGGCTACACTTTGCGACTAAAATTTCACAGCGTAAAATTATTTGTGAAAAACCGTCCTGTCAAGTAGAGTTCACATTCACAATCGGGCCGAGTTGACCGCAGATTGTGCAAGACCATTCGGGCTGAACTGAAATTTAACTTCAAATTTTGGGTATCAAATATTTAAAATTTTTAAAAATTAAAAATTTCTCTGGTGAAAAGCACTGACACAATCGCGTCGTTCTAATTTTCGAATCCCAGCTACCCGGTTATACGTAGTCTCCTTAAGGGGGTAATTGCGTTTTTAGGTGTTTTTTTAAAAAGCCATAGCTCAGCGTTTACAAATTCAAATCACAAGCGGTCTTTTGCATTAGGTAGAACAATATCTTTCCTAAATGTGTGCCATGCCTTGAAATTTCACCTGTGATTTTCTTTCCAGTATAAGCGACTAAAGAAAGGTCCTTTCAAAAATATTAAAATTTTTTACAAAAAGTTTGCGCCACAGCTCTGAATCATACGATTACCTGTTGGGGCTGAAAGTTGGTAAGGTTTTTGACATGTTTAAAATCCCCAGGCATGTCCCCCACTTTTTTAATAACTAGTCAATTTACTGAGAAAATAGCTGAAAAGCAAACGCACCGAAAATTTAAGATAATTTCTTGAAAATAAAACCCTCTAAAAATGTCCACAGGTGAAATTTCAAAAAAGTGAGAGACATGCCTGGGGATTTTGACCTTTACAATACTGTCCCAAAAATTTATGCTCAGGCGTCACTTATAACTTGAGTACTGGTGGCGCAAAGTTTACATAGAAATCACAAAAACCTCGAAAACGCAACTACCACCTTAAGCAAGAGATTAGGACCACATTGCTCCTGCCAATCCAGCAGTCCATCCTCATCTGGTCGGTAAATGGGTACCACAATAACGTGGGAAGGTAACAGGGGTCCGTGTAGGGCATTATGCCTTGAGGGGCCGGCCCCCCCTCCACGGATGTAGTCACTCTTGAAGTGGCACCCTGACGCTCCATGGCTTTGTAACGGAGATGAGCACCGCACCCGAGGGCGGACACGCCAAAGGATAGTTCTCTATCCGCGGGTTACCTTTTTTTACCAAATTTTCACACACGACCTGCACTTTACTACTTTCTCTATAGTCTACACTCGATGCCAAACTAGGACTCATTTAACCCGGGTGTTTTCCAGCGATTGCTTGAGGACAAAATGATAGGGACAAGGACACGGACAAGTATGAACCCGGCTTCAGGCTGCAATCGAAAGCCTGTGTAAGGGTCGGTTCCATGTATAACAATAAATTTGCAAATTTTTGTCTATATGTAGATATCGTTCTGACTGATCCATCAAAACGGACTCAATTCTTCAAAAATTTCAACAACTGTACAATCTTAATTTATTCACGCAGCCGACTCATTCAAACAGCAATAGTTTACTATCAACAACAATACAATTCATGTAATTATAATATTATAAATGTCTAACAACTAGAAACTACACAAAGAAAGCAATTCGGGTTTCTAATCTATGTCTCCAATTCAGAAACACGAACCATAACAACAACATTTATCAAACACTGAAACAAATGATCTAATTGTTGCTTGAATAAAAATTTCGTTTTGATTAAATTTAAATAAAATAAACTAACATTACATCTTGTAGTAAGGGTACAAATGTACGTGCAAGTTCTTGAAGCAAAAAAGAAAACTTCAAAATCTAATATACTTACAAAATTTTAGGCAGACCACTCGATGGAAAAAGTTTTGCATAATATAATATATCAGACTATAAAAAAAGTACAAACAGCAAAAAAACTAACAGTTATAATACACTTTCATAATCTATAGCTAAGCACACCGTTCGTAACTACAAAAAATAGTGCCTCAATATGCCTTTTTTCTCAGAATCAAAATTGAAAAACAGTCGAGATTCGCGTAATAAACAATAACAACTAAAAAGTCTGAATGGATTTTTTCTGCAAGACTAGTTGGCAACAAAATAGTTGCGTCAGCCTAAAACTGTCTAGAACTCAGCACTCATTGTTGAAAGCCTGTTCTTAAATAAGATTAACAGGATTGAATAATTATAGCTTTACTACATAACAATAGAGTCTTAATAACATCATGTGCTAGACCTGTGCAACTAACGGCTACTAAACGTAAAAATAAGCAAAAGTGGCGAACTTTGATTTTCGATCTGGGTAGTCCCTCTCTTACGTACTAAAAAATGTCCTCGAAATGAAATCGTAAACAAAATAACTGACACAATATTTTCATTCACAATTCGACTTCATTCACAACTATTCGCGGCTATGTACCAGCAAAGTTTGCACTATGACAGACAACGACTCTCGTGCGAAAAAAAGCTTGTTCAGCACATCAAAGTTGACAGTTAAAAGTAGTCATTTAAAAATTTAAATAATGATTTCCGCATTCCCCAATTCGTCATCTGAGGGCAGGGTGGCTTTAACCTTTTCCGGATCCACCAAATCAGGACTGATGTAGGGCAAACCGTATTTCTCTCGCCTCGCCAGTTCGATGAAGGCCTCTCTACGAGCCCACTCGGAAAAGTCGGGCCTGAAAATTAAACAAAAAAAACTAGACGAGTGGCCGCAACGGGTTGCCGACCGGTAGAAAAATCCTAGATTTTACGCAAAGAACCCGGCATTCCAGGCAAAAGGGCGTTGTATTCAACATTAATTGTCAGTGTCAACGAAAATCATTACACATTCGTTGATTTTGATCACAACGTTGTCGCCGAGAGCGACATAAACAGAAAGTATAACCTAAAAACAGAAATTAAAGACGAAAACGCCAAAAAATTATACAATCTGCGAGGGTCAGGCTCTGGCTGTCATCGGTAAAATTGACATCTGTCACGTTAAATTTAAAGATGGTTCACTTTGCTGCGAAACAACAGACGAATTGATACATTAAACAGTGCAATAAACGCCGGCCTATATTCTTCCTAACATAAAGTCATTGTCACACGCACAAGAAAACGATTTCATTAAAATTATCACAAGATCAACTTTTGGTTATAGGGACGAAAGCTCCAAAAGAGTTCTTAATTTTCACATCAAATTTCGGCAGTTGGGGACGTGTATAACAGAAATATTTTTTCCGGCCAAGCCCTAAACCAACGCGACAGGCAGAGGCAAACCTTGCTTGTCTAAGGCAAAATATTTTTTCCAATTTTTGGGGAATGGTCTGACTTTGAAAACTTTTCGCAATCGCCGATTTTCTGACTGATGAAATAAGCAGTATGATTGCTATCTATGTCTTCAATTTATGAATATTATATAACGTAATCTGCCTTCACAAATCAAAACATATATATATATATATATATAATAGATATATATATAATATATATATATAATATATATATAATATATATATATAT
>JASANF010010582.1:0-44783 GCA_030248245.1 Trissonchulus sp. WLG1_4
ACACGGACTGGTCGTCGGCTAGAGTGGTGACCGATAGCAAATCGAGTCTGGCTGCTATCTCTAACTGGAAGTACAACTTGGACAATCGACTCCTGTCTGCTATTTGTACTCTAATTGACGCTCTCACCACCCAGGACAAGATAGTCAACTTTGTCTGGATACCCAGTCATTGCGGGTTAGTCGGCAACGAACTAGTTGACACTGCTGCGGGCGAAGCGTCAAGTCTCCCACAACAGGATGTGGGGTGGCTCTTCTCTACTGCTAAAGCCAGATGTAACCATATCCAAAACCGGCCCACCCTAGACCACGACCGCAGTGCCAGGACATACTCAGAAGCCCAATTCGACCATGCGACCGAAAGTGAATGGCCCAAGGAAGACTGTATTGCGGTACGACGGTTCCGCATAGGACACAGTCTGGACCTCAGGGCCTATACACACAGAATCGGCCTCAATGATAACCCGTCCTGCCGCTGGTGTGGTATAGACAACGAAAGATATTGATCATGTAGCTACTGAATGCCCAGCCCTACTGCAGTTCCGCTCCAAAGTTGGCATTTCGAGCCTCAAAGACCTAATCGAAAACCCGAATGGGGCAAGAACTCCGTATGGTTCGGAAGGGGCCCCCAAGCCCCCCCCTAGCCACTACGGTTTCATCTACGCCGGACCCCGCTGGAACTGTGGGTATAACATCCTCCCCCGATCGGGCTCCGGGCCTGAGCCCTGGACCGGCAAGGGCCGGTCCCACTGGCTCGCCGGATACGGCGGCCTACCTGCCCCCACCCACGCTACCAGGCGACCAACGGCCGCCATTCAGGGTGGGGGATGTGGTTTGGGCAAACTAATGGGGTCACCGGTGTGGCCCGGAGAAGTACTACTGATTGATGACGGCAGGGCTACCATCAAGTGGCTGGGCGAAAACACTACCAGTGTGATTGACGTGTGCAAGGTGTGGGCGTTCCAAGAGAAAAAACCCGGGGCTGTCAAGCGCAGCTGGAAGCGGAGGTTCGAGAGGGCAGGGGGAGGAGCCTCGAAGAGACCCCCAGACCCCCGGGGACAACAACAACAACAACAACAGCAGCAGCAGCAACAACAACCACTATAACAACAACAGTTACAACAACGACAAGAACATACAAAAACAAAACCAACAACAACAACAACAACAACAACTGTTTTAACGGCAACGAAAACGCGGAATGGCAAGTAGTGCAAAACGATATATGATAGTTTTTTTTCGAAAACAAGGAAGGACACAACACAAATTAAACCATGATATAGCAAAGCACAACTATACACTCTGCAATAGGAATCTCACACCCAGGCAGAGCTGGTATGCAATTTTTCGGTGCACAAAACGTGAAGAACTGGTGGTTGAAAGACCGATGATGGTTGAGTCGGACTAGACTCAAGGACTACCATTACTAGAACCTCTACAGCCGCTAAACAGCACTAAAGCCGCAGATGCTGGAACGACAAGAGTGACGAACAACAGCCATATAATTTTAAATTAAAATATTCAACCGGGGTACTCACAACTGTACCCTTCGGGATCGGTATGTGAGGCCCCAAAGTCTGCCCTAAATTTAATTTAAAAGCATACACTCACTCACACACCATAGGTAGTTAGGATGCCCTTGTTTTGGAGCTAGAATCGTAGCCTGGTATAGTTTCAAAACAAGGAAGAGGTGAATCTGTGCACCACCCTGTACTCGACCACCTTATGGGCAAACATAAAAAAACATCCCCAGTTATGTCTACAGAAATGATGCGCCTGTTTTGAGTTTACATACGTTTGTATGTAACACAAAAAAACAATAATCAGACTAGCCTTTACGTGTAATAAGTTCAACATGACGTTTTTTCGTGAGTCGCCCCTTTGGGTAATCGACAAAGCAACTTTTACAAAATTTGTTTCAATATTGCGACGACTACCAAAAAATGAATTCGGTCTTCTTTGAGTTGAGTCTGATAAATTATATAAAATAGCAAAAATTTATTATAATTCAAGTAATTACGTCAAGATTACGGTATTTCGTTTCACTTTGTATTGAATGCAATAGAAATTAATAGATTACCTAGGTTAACAAGTTAACATGAATGATTATATCTTTGTGTTGTTACCGAAAAATAATTTTTAGTAAAACTGTAAATTTTAAAACAGTTTTAAAGTCAAAATTAGTGGAGTTGAGGCCAACCTATTTTTGTCTCATACTGCGAAATGTTTTTAATTCACTTGTTTCTTATTTCTACAATTTCATTGTTCTCTGTGAATGGTGCTGAAATTAACAATTACGATGACGCCGCGGTAAGCAAAAAAGCATTACTTGTTTTTGCAGGGATGACAATCGATTTTTTGTTGTTGTTTATAAGTCAAAAATTTTGACAATCATTAATTTTCATTACCTTCTCTGAGTACATTCAAAATTTGAACAGCAGAAGCACAGTATGCTTAGAACATAATATTAAACCTGAAATGTTTTCTCGTGTACAAATGTTCACTGGTGTTTCAGCCTTCGATCTCCAAAACCTTCACTTCGCTTTGTTTTACAAAATTTATTGATTATTTATAATTCTTCTTGACTCCCTATTGAACCTGTGCATTCCTACGCTGTGCATGAATTTCAGAAAGGTGGTTTTGCTGAACCCGCATAATCCGTACTTTTTGTATGATTTTCACACATATAATCTTATTTTAGTACAAAATATAGTGTGATTTGCTATGAAGTTTTGTCGATTTTTTAAACTCAGGTTTATAGCGCAGCTGCAATCAACAGAGATACTTTCTGTTCTGTAGCTTTGCTGTTTCTGCGGAGCTGCGAGCAAACCAAATTCGTACAATTCGTACGTTATGTGAAAATCATTTTATAACATGTTTAAAACTCGGGTTTAGCAAAACTACATAAACAATAATGAAATTCATCCATAGTCTTACAATTTTTGGTGTTGAGAGTATGCCAAACAATAATTTTGTGCATCTATGATCTGCCGTATATTTGAAATAACTTTTTTCTGCGCCTAGCCGATGAAAATTATGTGTGCTGTTACAAAAAATCGCAGACAGCAAAAATGGCAAAGCTTTAGACGCGGTTTAATCCCCAGTGTAACCCCTTTGGTTTTTTACCGATGGCTCGGAAATTAAGTTATAATTTTACTGAAATGTAGGTGTCAGTTTTGTAAAAAAACAGTTAAACACCTGCTGCTAGCCAACAACTTTGGCACAAAAATTCAAGTTTTCATTTGCAGTTATTCCAAATCATGAACTATTTGTTGCGGTTGCAAGCACGCACATGTTAAACTGTGTTTTTTCCTGTCGCTACCACAGTAGCGACAGGACCTTACATTTGATTTGCCCTAGCGAATTACACGTCTTACGTGTATTCGCTTGGGCAAATGTGTGTGCGTGTTTGTGTGTATATCGAGTGTGATGTGTGATTGTGTTTTACGTGTGCTGAGCTGGCCCAGGCGGCCAGCAAGCTGGGTCTTTTGTTGCCATTTTTTTCGGGTTACTGTAACTGAAAATAGGCGTTTATATTTAGTTTTGAATATCACCAAACTTTTAATTTTGAATTTTTTATTTTTTATTAACAGGCCTTAAATTTATTTTAATTTTTTTGTCACCACCCTAAAAATAGGTGGTGATTTAATTTTCCTAATTATGACTATAACGCACCTTGGAGTTTGTTTCTAAAATATTTAAACAAGTAGGCCCCAAAAGGGGCAAGGTTCCTTCCCCGGTGTCTACCTTTCAGGTTTAAATGAATTAATTCTCTATTCCATACTTACCGTAAGCTGCTATACCTACTTCGTATCTTACTCTACTTTATAACTAGCTTATTCTAACTTAATCTAAATACGTAGTACGTACAAAAAAGTGCTGCAGGATGTTGAGCATCCCGTTGCACGAGCCATTTGGCTCAAAAGTGACACTTTGATCTTAGCTGAGCAAATCAGCTCTAAGAACAAGAAACGATAAACACTGTTTTCTAATGGCTCTTATATACTGCTGGTGAAACATCCCAGTGCCGATTTTGAAAAAGTACATTGTTACAGCAGTGTACATCGATTATTGATTTTTCTGCATATACGCAGACAAAAATCAGCAGGCAGTTCCCAAGCTGAAAATACACGTAAAACATACTGGCTATGCAGCCAGCTCAGTAGCGTTAAACGCTATGAGCAGTTAATTTCAAAACAATAGTTCCTTCTCTAGAAGGAACAAAAATAACTTTCTCTTTAAAAAGTTTAATCACTTTTCGTTTCTAATCGAAAAAGCACACTCTGACGACACAAACCACTTAATTTATGTATATATTATTTACTTAAGGTGGTAGTTTCGTGTATGCAGCTTTTTTTGATGAGCGTTTACTCGGTTGCTTTAGAAGCTATTTATAAGCGATTTTTTGCATTTTACAGACCAATAATTGTATCGTAAGTACATGTATTTCTTTTGTTAACAATTTTGGCAATTTGTCCAACATACGCTATGAAATATCTCAAATTTTGCATTTTTTCAAGTTTTTTGCGTTATGTTTTATTTTGGAAAAATATGACTTGATGAAGTTTAATTCCAATTTAGTCTGAAATCGCTAGTAAGTGTCTTAATACATACATAGTTTCATTTGGATAAGTTATTACGTTGCTTCAGTACGGTAATTTTAAGCCTCAAAATAGAACTTTTTTGAATTTCGTAAAATTTATGGCTTGAAAAAACAAAAACTGTTACTATTGATAACAAAAACTGTTATCAATAATTGCAAAAAAGGTATCTAGACATTTTAGTTTTCTTCATTTTGTTTAAATATTATGAACATAGACTGCACACATAATCAGCAAATTGACACTTTCTAGTAAATGACGTATCTTTCAGTATAATGAACTCGTATGTTCCATGGCAACCATGGCAATAACTTCCATCACCATAGTCTAAAGAGACCTACTGTCTTCCAATATGACCGCTATTACATTCAAACGACAATACGGACGCTACGTAAAACGAATATAGAACAACACGTCATGTCACGTATTTTCGAGCGTTTTTGTCAACAATGGGGGTAATGCACTTCAGAGCACATAACCCTGGTTATATAACAGTTCGTAACATGAGTTTTGATACAACACTGTAACACAAATTTATCTAATTTTGTGCTCAGTTTTGAAGATATACGCAGCTTAAATTCTACATGACATCATTTTAAAGTGAAAATCGGAGTTATATTCAGAAAGTGTCAATTTCTTGAAAACAGTTTTGCAGTTAAATATGCGTTTTAAGGTTTCAAAGTTATTTTAAGTAAAATATCTAGGTACTTTTTTTAATTTAGTGAAAAACAATACTGTTTTTGAGAAACAGTTGTTTAAAAATCACTATGTTTTGTAAAAATAGTCACAAAATGTCAAAAACACTACTTTTTTATACAGTGTGACTAAATATGAAGAGCTTATAATTTGCCCATATGTTCACCTAAAAGTGCCTCATACGTGCGCCAAATATCATAAGGTTACCTGTTGGTTCGAGCGAATCGCGATAAAAACTGCAAATACGAACCTACCACCTTAAATGGATAACCAACCGAATTGAATTACACAGATAGGCAAAAGTGCGCAAAACAAGCAACAGTTTGCTGCAAAAGAAAAACTAGAATTAATTTTACAGTATGTAGTCTGTCCTACTTGACAATAACCTATAGCGAGCTAATTTTTGTTTCAACTTAAATCCAGAAAACTGCTAAATTCGATCGGAAGCATCTTTCAAAGGAGTCACTGTGGCAGAGATGAAACCGGGTCACTTTTTTCTGACCCGGTGACCCGGTAGACCTTGTGACCCGGTGACCCGGTCTAATGCGAAGCTTAAGCTAGTGTTTGCTCGTTTTTAAATATAAACTCACAAAACGTCTGTGATTTTTCTCAATTTTCCACACTATTTCGGGCAGATAAAATTTCCAGTGTTGGAATATCCCTATGTTGTTCCTGTGTTGGCATAATGCTGGAATATCCCTATTGCATACAAGAGTTAGGAGTCTAGTTGTGTCTGCTTGCACACGGTAAACAAAAGAACTGCTACATATCAGCGTGGATAGTACCACCAAACTTCCGCTCATCAGCTAGACGCTTTACCGTTTGAGCTAGCGGCTTCACATTTTATTCTGCTTTAAAAGTTAAAGATACAGAACCGAAGCCAATTAGTAAGTTGATTTTACTAAACTGTTTTTTTTTTCCGCCCAGAAAGCGGTCGAACACAGCTATGTTCAGATTCGCTTCTTTCTTGTGTTGAAGAATAGTCAGGCTACGAACCATTCTCCAAAACAAGAGTATATCCTATTCGTGACTATTATGTTATGGTGTATGAATGTTTAGTTTAAATTAGGGCAAGTTGTGAGACCTTGACCTCCGATCCGAGGGTACAGACGCAAGAGTCTCACTTAGAATTTTTAAGTCTAACTTTATTTCAAATCTATCGAAGCTTACCATATCACTCCGTGGTTGATCACTTTGTTACCTGAGATGTTGTGTTGAGCTTTTCAATTTTTTGAGCTTCTCTTATATCTTGTGATGAGCCATCATTTTCGGGCCGTACTTGTATCGTTTGATGAGTCGTAATTTTTGAGCTAACTTGTATTTTGTGATGAGCTATCAAAACTGTTTGAGCAAAACTGGAGTCATGTGATGAGCCAATCTTGCATCTTATGACGAGTCATCGTATGTGAGCCAACCTTTTATCTTGTGATGAGCCATCATGTTTGAGCTAAACTTGTATTCTGTGATAACTGATAAGGCATCATTCTCAGCCAAACTTGTATCTCCCAATGCCAATAAGCCATCACCCTCCGCACACCAGCACTCTGTGATGAGCCATTATGATTGAGCCAAACCGGCATCCTTGACGAGCCATCATTCCGCGCTACGCCCGTGTCCTATGATGAGCCACATTCCAGCCAAACCTTGATCCTCTGACAGGCCATCGTCCGGGGCCACACTTGCATCCTGCGATGAGCCATCACTTTTGGGCCAAACATGCACATAGCGATGAGCCAACTCTCCTGAGCCAAACCTGCAGCCTGTGATGAGCAACTATGATTGAGCCAAGCCTGAATCCTGCAATGAGCCATCATGTTTGAGTCAATCCTACATCCTATGATGAACGATCATCCCTGAGCTAAATCTGCACTTTGCGCTGAGCTATCACCCTTGAGCCAACCTTCATCTTGTGAGGGGCATCATTCCAGGGCCAAACCTGCATTTAATAAATTCACAGAAATGCTATACGTATACCTGCATTAGCCGAGACATTCTTTTGCAGGCTTACCAACAGTATACACTCGAAATAAGAAATGCTTAACGGTGGACTGCACCAAATCGGATTAACTTAAGTCTGAGCTGGAGCTAATCTCCAGTTAAATCGATTTAGTTAAATCTCAGCTAAATCGCAGCTAAACTTCAGTTTTCAACTAAAACTTTCAACTATAACTTAAAACTGCGCTAATCTTCATTGGTGCAGCGGACTTAAACCGATTTAAGGAATTTAAGCCTGAGCTAAATCGGTTTAAGCTAATCGTCAGTTAATCTTATTTGGTGCAGTCCATCGTAAATCTCATAATACAGTTTACGCTGTCATTGTCATTACTGGTTCTGTAGGTTAAAAAAATTCATCACACGTAACTTTAAAATAAAATTGTATATAATAAATTTTAATTTAAGTTTTTGTACATGTGAGACCATCTCATAAATTAAATAATTGAAGCTGATTATTGGAATTAAGCTTCTAGTAAAATAAAAATCTTTAAGTTGGTTACCCCTTAAACACTATTCTTTTTTTATTACTTACATATGTCTCGCAAAATACTTTATAAAGCCCACAATTAAACAATAAAAAATTTAGAATAACTTATCCAATCCAGAAGAGTGTATCGGAGCTGTTGTAGTTAGTCACCTCATCTCACTCCACTTCTACATTTTGTTCCTAAACTGTTGATGTGGCATTCATTCTGTTAAAAAATTAAATTTTGGTTTAAACTAAGGTCAGCTCCATAGACGATCAAAAAGAAGCTAAAATTTTGTTTTGCGATAAAACCGGGTCAAGGTATCTGACCCGAACTGACCCGGTGACCCGGTGACCCGGTTTCATCTCTGCACTGTGGCACGTTCTTTGAAATTGTCATCATTTACGGATTTTTTATCTAAGCATGTAAAAATTTCGAAACAGTTACAATTTCACCAAAAAAATCAGCTTTGTAAAAAAATTCAAGCTAAAAAGTGTGACAGCTAGTTTTTAGCAAACAAAAGAAAGTGGAAACTATTATGCTCACATTACAGAATCTTCCCCACATGAGTCTAAAGTGATTCAAATTGATCAAGTTTTTACAAAGTTATAGTCATTTTGGTTGGATGCCAAGGGTTGTCATTAGATGTACGTCACTATTGTACGTCTAATCGCAAAAACAGCAGAAAAAAGCCACCCAAATTTGCTTGAGCAAAAAGCTGGATTTGATTCACACCCGAATCAAAACAGTTTAAAACCGTCAATATTAGTTTTCCTATAGAAACTTTTCCTATTATGTATTTCGTAATTTTTTCGGCTGAACAAACATACGGCTATAAATAAGCATGAATCGACTCAAATGCCAAAAAATCTCTGGATAATATGAATAGGTGGGAAGCGACAGGTTTAACTTCCTTTGAAGCAATTTCTTCCAAGTAATTTAGATTCTACCGAATATAATTTGCACTAAAACTTACTGCTACTGGTGCAGGCCGCAAGGCTGGTCGTGGCCATGGTGGATGAGAACTCTATAAATTTTGCATGAAATTGCTGCTTGTTGACATTAATTCTATAATAATTTAAATGTAAAGGCTGAATAGTTGCATGTTTTTTTAGTTCTTTAAAAAATTTGCTAACGAAGTTGCGAACTACAAAAATAAGCAGGCTCTTTGTGATCATGTTACTGTCATGTTTTTTGGCTTCAATGGGAACAGGTAAAGATTGATAAACTGTATTGGTTGCATGCACAATATTTATGCCACAGAATTTTTCAAAAGTTGCGAAAGATGTGGCTAACACAAAAATAAACAGGAGAGTTCGTTATTACCTTACGATACTAGATAAACTTTCTTGCTCAAAAATAATTACAATAATAACTCAGGCTCGGCTCAACGCAGAAACGTCATTTTTACGTTATCGGATAGCCGACAGCGTGGCCAAAAAATTTCTATTCGCAGTCAGCTCGTAAAGGCAACCGTTTAACCGCTACACCGGTTTCAAAAAAATAAAAAATTTCCATACTGACATTTTTGGGCTCGAACATCTACTACGATGAATGTAGGATGATATATAGTGTCATATAATTCGAAAATATTCAGACCGTCATAACTTGCCTCAACGTTAACGCAAATACATTAAAGTGACACCTTTCAACTCAGAAGAGTGGGCACTTTTGACCTACCTTACTTCACCTTATACCATTCACGTTTAAACGTTTAAATTTCCAATTCTAAATTATGACGCAAGTTTAACGTCAAGTTACAGGACATATCACCCATCATTTAAAAGCTCTCTGAATTTGCTTACAAATGATGCTAATATTATAGTTGTATCTGTACCCTATCAAAAGTTATGGCCCCTTAAGGAGGCGCTCTGAGTAACTTCCAATAAATCAAATTGCTATAATTTTTTGTTTCTTCCTGATACGAACTTTTTTGCTTAAGTGCCATCAAGATGAACACCAGGCAAGCATTTTTGCAAAGTTTGATGAGTCTCGGAACATTTTAGCAAACTTTATGACTGCATCAAAATTGAAAATTTGAAAAATTTGACTAATTTTTGAAATGACGTAGCTCAGTGGTGCCTCAACCAAATTTAAATATCTATAGCTTAAGTTAAAGACAATTATCTTGCCGAGGTGCCATTTTTGTCGAATTTTCGTTTTTTGCCATAAATTTTTAGTTATTTTAATTTCTATCAAAAGTGACGTTTTAAAAAGCCTATCATATTGAGCGAAATCATAATGATTACAATTCAAGAAGTTCGGCGCCTCCATATAGATCTGCTGTAACAGTCTGCAAAGTTTCAAGCGGATCGGTTTTCGTAGCTGACAGTAATCTTAAAAAAATGTACGCTATAGTTCAATTTCAGAAACTTGAAGTTTGCCTACACATACGTATTTTCCAAAAAATAGAGCTAATTTTTCTGTACTAAAATCCGTTGAGAAAAGTTTCAGAAGCCAAAAAGTAGTTAACGAAAAATTAGTTTGAAAAATAGTGTATTTTTGTCAATATTGGTCAACGTATTTTGGAAATTTTTTTCGAAAGGTTTGCCTACACAAACGACTTTATGAAAAGTTGCAACTAGCAATTAGCTACAAAAAACTGCGTCAAAAAGTACCAAAAGCTATATAGAATTTTTTGGTATATCGATTTAAAGATTTTTTCCCATTGAAAAATAGGGTCAAATTTCAAGTTGAACAAAATTTGATATATAATAAATGAAAGCTAATTTAATTTGGAACAACTTTTCTTCTTGTGTTAATTAACGAAAACGTACGTGAAAAATTTTATCGCCCAATGTCAGTTATTCAGAGCGCCACCTTAAGGGGGGGGGGCTACCCAGGTCAAAAATCAAAGTTCTCCAATTTTGCTTATTTTCACATATGCTACTCCCCCAAAGCACCCGAACATCAGATAAGAACAATTAAGCTTGAAGGTGCACTTTTGGTTCAGTGCGTTTGTCAATGTATTTACATAGGCAAAAGTGCGCCAAAAAGCCGAAAAGTAGCCCTTATTCGAACAGTTCTAGCACAAACCACATTAAGCCAATCAGGCTGAAACTTGGCATAGTAGTAGCCCACATGTATGCGCAAAATCGTGTGATCCAGATTTTTTATATGTATTTTCAAATCTAAAATCGAGGGCAAAATGTGAAAAAATGGCCGTTTTTTGAACCCGCCAAATTTGAGTGATTTTACAATTGACGTCATTGCTCAAGCCATGGGCAAAAATTTAAAAAAAATGGATCATAGAGGTTGAGATATGACGTTAGGCTATCGAATCATGTAAAAATCAAATTCGTCAGTGTTAACAAAAATTTTGAGTAAAGGGGCGCTTTGCAACCACAAAAAACTTTTTTTTGCGCCTATGATTTACTCGTAAAATTGAATTTTTGGGAGGCCCTAGTAAAAAATTGGCAAAAGCATTGGTTCCAGTTTGTTACATCTGCGATGCGCCTTCCTTGGGGCGACATTGTGTTCCAATTTGAAGCGAATCGGAGAACCTAAAATTTTCAGTTTTTCAGGTAGCCCCCCCTTCTTAAGCCTTTACTTAAGGGGCTGACTAACACGGATCATACCATGTGTTATCAAATCACAATGAGACTGTAATTTAGGCAATAAATTTCAAAATTTTTACCTTACGTTTTGTTATTAATTTATACATTACATCAGAAAAGGGAATTAGTCGAACTAGAGTAAACTAGAGTAAATAGTAAACTAGACGCACTAGACTTGTTATGTTACAGAACTTTCTTGAAAGAACTGGCTATTTGCAAACTCAAGGATCCGCCAGATCTGTGAATTTTGGAACAAGTCGTGGACGGGAAATGTTTCAATCACGAAACTTCAAGGATGTTGAAGATGCCATAAAGTTAGTTTGTCATTTACTCAGGGGAAACTAAGACCAATTTCAGACTTAAAGTTGATGACTGGATAACTAATAACTTGACTAAATTCAGCTTAATAACTTAATGCTAGTATTTAAGACACAGAAACAGAGTCAAGGACAAGTTTTGGTGCACTGCTGTGAAGAATTGGCAGATGCGTTCTAGCTTATCTTAGGAATAGCATTTTTTCATGACCAAAAACTGAAACCCACTTTTTAAAGCACAAAAGTGGTCACAAAAGTGAAAAAGAATAACATTCAGTTTCTTGACCAATTTCTATTTCATTCTTGATATTTTTTTGCGTTTCAGGACTTTCCAATTGGCAAAACGTCTGCGCCCAACCGGCATACTGGACAAAGAAACAGTAAACGCTATGCGCGAAAGGCGTGACTGTGATACACCAGAGCCTGATGCACGATCTGCCAGTGTTTGGTCCAAACACCACTTGACTTATAAAATTTCAAATTTCCCGAGAAAATCTCGGTTCGGCAACAAAATAATAAAGTACGCTTCATTTCTTGACTGAAACTGCAATCAGTCAGTTCAAGCTTCAACCATTCAGCCGATAAAACTGCAAAAACTATCTATTTCTTTCTGCAGCTTTTTGCAATAAGTCTTATTTCACGCGAGAACGGTCTGTTTTTTGTAAAGGATCCTAAATTCTGTCATACGGCCTACTTACTGCACAGTCGGCAAAGGACTGTCTATTTTGAGCAAAGAACTCTACTACATATCTGTGTATGTAAATGACACGATACTTAAAAAGCTGCTATTGAATTTATTGGAACCATTTTTTATGCAAAAACAGTACTTGTGAGTTGTGGGAGGGACCCCACAGTATAATCTGTAGCTATTGTTAGGATGGAGCGAGTTGTCGGTTGCCTAAATTCGCTATCTGCTTGCTGTTATGTGAGTTCCAGTCTGCAAACATATTTTCGACAAAAAGCAATACAAATACGCTCACAGTTTACATGACACATTGACACAATCTCAGGATAACCTTGAGCTCAAACACCGGTTGCACTGTAATGCAACAGAAAACAAATGCATCTTGCCAGTTGCCAGTAGAGAAGTTGTATTGTTTCGAATTTTTTTAAAGGCCAAACAATTAGCTTGTTATTATTGTAAAGAAAAAACAAGCAGCAATTTCATGCAAATTACTTGAGTTTGATCCATGGCCACGAGCAGCCGTGGAGTTTGGACCATTAGTCTGAATTTTGGCATTTTGGCACAAATGGCACGAATTTATTCTTCCCACAGCCACAAACTCTGACATCCTAACCACAGAATTTAACGAACTAACACTCACGTTCGTCTGTTAGCTTATAGTGCATTAGGTATGTGCAGTTGTCAGGGCTCTTTGCAGAGGGCGAAGCAGGTAGCTTTAGTACTTAGTAGCTAACTTCAGGTTAGATCGTGCAATTACCTACAATAGCTGACACACCAGAAGGCACTCTCTGATTGACAAAGTTTCGTAGAGCAGATACCTACTCGTGTTGAATAGAAAGAGGAGGCCCCAATTTAGAAAGAATGAAAGAAATGGAGGCGCCTGGAATCAAACCCGGGCCGCCTGCTTCGAAGTCAAGCATGCTACCACTACACCACAGCCCCCGAGTCTTATAGGCCCTAATTCTCATTTACAACACTCGTAAAATTATGCTTACAGAATAAAGGACACACTTACGTACACTGTTTCAACTGGGCTTCAGCCTATATGATTTTGATTTGATTCAGGTTCAGTTTGCATTGAAAATAACTGATTGGTGTGATAAACGTATACCTACTCAACCAAATAGGTAGCTATAAAACTGTTATATCAAATTGCGATTAAGATTTCTGGTAAGGAAGATGTTTTCAAATACCTATCTCTGAAATCACTGGCCAGGTTGCGTTTCGTTTAGTTTTGAGAGGACTTTTGCTGATTTTATGCTACTTGTTTTTGACAATTGTTGAACTAATTCAGGCTATTCTATAGCACGTGCACCTGCAAACTTTTCAGTTTTAGCGTTTACATGCTTCTAATATATTTTGTATTATGTATATCGTTATAGGTTATGCCATTATAAGTAAATCTACTACAATAGATATGCACAACACGCGGTGCATAATGAGTTGCAACTCAGCGTTACCATAATTTACACTGCACTCAGACCTAGGCGATTACTATGTGCCAATTCCTAAAACGGATTAAACGGATTAAATTAAAATTAAATTTAATTTATTGATAACTTATCACGAACTTGAGGTAAACTTTTAAAAAAAATTTGGGCACAACAGGGAGGTGCTACAAATAACTGCTACCGCAAGTTTTGTACAAATTTATAAACGATGTCATGAGTTATTGGCAAAAAAAATTAATCTAATCCGGTTAATCCATTTTTGGAATTGGCATTATGTTAAAGTTTAAGATCCAGTACATGTGTCGGTTGAGTTTATTTTCATCTATAATAACAATAAGAATGTTACTTGTGGTTATTAATTAGGGAAGGAATCGCAGAAGCCTTCAGAGTCTGGAGCGACGCCAGTGTTTTCACATTCGAAGAAATAGACAAAAATTCAACACGCAAGGAAGACATTAACATAAAATTTGTTAAAGAACACGAAGATGACGGTTATTTTCAGGATTTCAATGATGCAGGTATGAGATTTTGTTAATAAAAGTTCAAACTTTAAAATGTATTTAAATAGTTAACTTATTATTTGTGTTTAACAGTGTGACTATAAATTCATCGCATTAGCTCACATGTTCTGTGCAAAAAACGTTTTAAAAAATTATACGTGTCTAGAAAACACAGTGCAATAGCTAACGTCATTACACAGCTAAAGCTAACCCCCTTATCCAAAAAGGATTTAGCGGATTTGATTTAGCGGATTTGATTTAGCGGATTTAGCGCTGCTAAATCTGTTATCCAAAATTCCAGGATTTAGCCGATTTAGCGGATTCAGCGCGCGCCTAAATCCGATAAATCCAATAAATCCAAACAATTTTTGATAAGCTTTTTAACTGAATCTGCTAAATCTGCTAAATCCTAAATCTGCTAAATCCGCTAAATCTATGAATTTTGGATAACACTTTCAAACTGTTGTACTGCAGAACTTGACTTTGCGCATTTGGTTCACTGACCATTTTCGCCTGTAACTTTAGTTACGCGCAACCGTTTTGAACGTTCAATACATCAATCGAAAGCTCTGAAATTGCACTTTTTAGTCATGTAATTTTAATGAATTTTTGGATTAGTTGTGAATAAAATTTTAGATTGTTTTGCTGCCCAATTTTATTTTGCCCATTGGAGTTCCGTCCCTTTTAATTGCGCTTGTAAGTTCGGGCATGTGCAACGGTTTTGAATGTTGAATACACCAATTATTTAAAGCTCAAAACTTGCAGTTTTTATGTATGTTAGGTTCTTTATATTTTTTGCCTCAGTTTAAAAAAACAGCAGGTTTGTAAGACAGCTTTGATCACAGCAACTTTTTAGTTGTCAGGATGGCGCTCCAGGCCAAGAATTACATCATGAAATCTTAACGCTAACTGAATATATACAAAAACATACCTAACGCCAAAAGAACATATGTAATGGGAAGGTATGACACTCTCCCTATTATGCCTGGCAGCGCGCGTCCAATGCGGAGCGCGAAATAGCCCGTTTATGTACGGTTTTGAAGGGGGGTACCCCTTCCTCAACTGAGGGGGGGTGCCCACCCCTCAGTTTGATACCCCGTGTTCAGCTGAGGGGGGGGGTTTGAGATGTGTTAAAATGCACTTACTTGCGATTTTAACGCAAAAAGCGACATATTTTAGCACTTTTCGGTCAAAAAACAATGCTAATTTCGACTACAGCAGCATCAAACGTAAAATAGGAGCTCAAAACACTGTAAATTATGAACTCACTCAAAACACTGAAAATTATTAAAAATAAAATGATGACTAGCGACGTTTCAGAAACTAGAAAATCAGCAACTTTTCCAAAATTCTCTGACATTCCAGAAATTTACTAAAAGTCATTTTCGTAACAATAAAACGGCTAAACGATACAATAAACAGTGTATTAAGGTGGTAGTTACGTTTTCGCAGCTTTTTTCAATGTTCTGTCTTGCAGCAATTACTAAAACAATTTGCAAGCGGTCTTTTGCATATTGTTAACCAACTTATTTTTTACAAAATTACAATTTTTCAAGAGTCGATGTTACTCATAGTGTGCACGCAAACTATTTTGGTGAAGCTCATCAGCTCAATTTTATGCAGTTTTCCCCGTATTTCGTTATTTCTTCACTATGGTAAAAAAATTCCGCATACAGTCAAGAAATTTATACCAAAGGCACGTTGATGTGTTATAAAAGTGCTGGTATGCTTAACTAAACGTAATAATTTAGCAGATTTTTACAGTGAGCAAAGGTTTGCCTCAAATTTTTCTAAAAAGTTAAGAAACAGTTTTTATGACTTTGGTAGGCTGTAACTAAAAAAATGATCAACCTTTTCACTCAATTCGAAAAAGGTATAGGTGTTGAATAGAAAGAAGAGGCCCCAATTTGGAAAGAATGAAAGGAATGGGGGCGCCGGGAATCGAACCCGGGCCGCCTGCTTCGAAGTCAAGCATGCTAACCACTCCACCACAGCCCCCGAGTCTCATAGGCCCTAATTCTCAGTTACAACAGGGTCCCCCCTTCGAACATCGTTGCGACCCTGCAACGATACTCGGTCGATACTCATGCTCCCGGGGCGAACCCGATGCCTCAAGGGTGGAGCACATTCCAAGCCTACTTCAATCACACCACACTCTGGCTTTCCTGGCTCACCCGCAACCACAGGGTTTCTCGATCGACCCAGAACGATTCTCAACCAATACCGAGGGTTTTGACCGGTTCACCCCTAACCGAAACCGAGGGTTTTCTCCGGTTCACCCCTAAACGAAACCGAGGGTTTTTCGGATTATTCTTAACCGAGGGACCACACTAGAGAAGCTATGTACACAGTCATACAGCACACAGCACGAGTACCGTAAGGGTTGAAGTGCCAACCTCAACCCAGGGCATGGGGCTCCTAACCCACCTCCGAAGACGGTTCGGGGATAGGGCTGTCCTAAGGACCCGGCCCTATCCTCTCCGTCCTGTCACGGTCGCCACTATGTTGACTAGAAAGATGGGGCCCCAATTTGGAAAGAATGAAAGAAATGGGGGCGCCGGGAATCGAACGCGGGCCGCCTGCTTCGAAGTCAAGCATGCTAACCACTACACCACAGCCCCCGAGTCTCATAGGCCCTAATTCTCAGTTACAACATAGGGCAAACTTATTTGGCTACCGGCAAGTATGCTTTCTTTGCATTCTCATGAACTGAACAGGATATTGGTTACTTCAACTGAAATCATTCATTGTGCTCAGAAATGACGGATTTAAAAAAAAATTTTAATTCAGTTGAATAGGGCCTCGTTGGGGTCAGCTAATATTACATACTTTAAGCACAGTTTTCCCGTACCCGTTGAAAAAATGGCTGACAAAAGTTTAAAAAATGACGTTTCAGGAGACTGAAGAAAATTTGCGATTTTTGAAGGGGTTTATTAACACTGCCAATGCTCTTGGCTGCTGTGGCATATACTAATCAAACTTTGCAAGTATAATGGATGCATAAGGGACCATATACTTGTAAATTATGGTGCCTGCCTAGTGGTTATTGGTATTTTGTGATATTGGCATGAGAAGTTAGAATTGAGGTGAAAAACTTCAAAGTTACAGATCGCCTAGAACGACTAACAGAAATATGTCATATTTTAGCTGAAAATATTCTTAAAATAAAATGGGTTAGACCTTTTTTGAATGGTTTTTCTGAGTAGTGCAAGAGCCACAAAAATTTGCAAACAATTTTGTAAGTCCTCCCAAAATACACAAAAAATCAAAGTTTTTGAGCTATAAACTAGCGGTAAAAGTCTGAATCAATGTCAAAATTAGCTGAAATATTGCTAATTACATTCGCAATGTCCGTGCCAAATTTGATTATGTTCGGTCTAGAAACTTTTGAATTATGCAAAAACTTCGAAAACGTAACTACCACCCTAAGCAAATGCCTAGTGCACAATGCAACTATGTATATGCACCTGCACATGCTTTCTTACAAGATAAATGCAAGGAACACAAAGCCACAGAGTTGCAGCAGCCCTCAGAAAAAAATTGGAAATTTTTAGATTTTTTTGGCCAAATTTGGTCAATTGGAGACGTATCGGAAATTTTTCCGGCCGGACCCTAAAAACCAAAGGGTACCCAAAGGGAACCTTGTGTACCTACAAATTCAGTCGGAAAAATTTCGGGGGGGGGGGAGATTCCCCCATTCACCCCCTGGCTACCCCCTGCCGTCACCTACATTTTACCTACATATTAATTGCATTGCTGGCTTGCTTCAGTTAATATACTTGCTTTGCCATTTCCGCCGTTACGGTAAAAAAATCAACAAAAACATCGGAAAACATCAAAATTTATAAAACTAAAACAAATTATCTGACTGTGATACCATATTCAGTCAATGTACTTGCTGTTAATATACTTGCTTTGCAATTTCCGCCGTTACGGTAAAAAAATCAACAAAAACATCGGAAAACATCTAAATTTATAAAACTAAAAAAATTATCTGACTGTGATACCATATTCAGTCAATGTACTTGCTGTTAATATACTTGCTTTGCAATTTTCGCCGTTACGGTAAAAAAATCAACAAAAACATCGGAAAACATCAAAATTCCTAAAACTAAAACAAATTATCTGACTGTGATACCATATTCAGTCAATGTACAAAAACAGATTCAACATTCAGTCAATGTACAAAAAAATTAACTAAAACAAAAAACTTAATTTGCTCAAACAGTCGTTTCTAATTTGTAGATCAGGTTGCTGACTTGTGCCGAGTCGACACATTTCAGGTGAGCGGACGTGAAAAAGTTTATCCGTTGGACTACCACAATTGTCCTGGTTTTCTACTTTATAGTGATTTATAAACTCTAGTAGTGTTACAACTTTACAAGAATTTATTGATATAGATTTTTAACGCAAAGAACTGAGGAAAATCTCAGAAAATAGGATAATAATACCAACACAATAAAAATTATCGCACTTTTGTCACTAGTAGGCTTGTCATTTTGGCATCGGTATTGGCTGTGCTCGGATCGCGTGCAATGTCCACAGTCCGCCCCATGTGGATTGGCGGATATGCCTACCGAGTACTGAGCAAGGCATCACACCTTTCACATAATATTCGCTATATCTTTTGAAAATCTACATCATTAAAAGCCTAATTTATGAGCTTTCGAATGATGTATTGCACACCCAAAACGGTTAAGGCAGTCTAAAGTTATAAACGAAAACGCGAGGGCCACTCAAATGCTAAATCCGATAAATCCTCGTAAATTTACGAGGATTTAACTCGGCTATAAAATGCGTGTAATTTTAAATCCACGGATTTAGCGGATTCAAAAAAATGAATTTTGGATAAGGATTTAGGATTTAGGATTTAATTTAAATCCGCCAGCATGCTAAATCCGAAGGGGATTTTGGATAAGGATCGGATTTAGCGCACGCTAAATTTGATAAATCGGCTAAATCCAGCAGGCAAGTTAAATCCTAAACGCTTATCCAAAATGCAGGATTTAGCTAAATCCGGATCCGCTAAATCCATTTTGGATAAGGCCCTAAGTCAATACATAAATTGCACGCTTTCAAATTCACAGCGTGCAAGTAGAATTGCACCGCTGTAGGCGTGCATCTTTGCTATGAACTTATCGCACTGTATATTTCAAAACAGTTAAAACATATGTAAGTGAAGACGTGTGGAGTGAAGACGCACCAATCATCTACACACGTGCACACACACACTCCAGCGCACTTTTATGCACGCACATGAGTGCACTTTACATCGTGCTACAGCTTGTACTTTAACCACATCTGTGCAACTGTATAAACAACTCTATGGGTGGATTTCACAAAGGTGGTTTTACTAAACCATTGGTTTTGCGTACGTTTTGCATGATTTGCACGTAATTTCATTACGAAATATCGAATGATTCGTTACGAATTTCGTAGATTTTCTTAAACCAATGGTTTAGCTCAGTTGAATTTTCAAACATGCAGCACAGCAGGTCTTTATTTTGCTGAAATTTCAACTGAGTTAAACCAATGGTTTAAGAAAATCTACGAAATTCGTAACGAATCATTCGATATTTCGTAATGAAATTACGTGCAAATCATGCAAAACGTACGTAAAACCAATGGTTTAATAAAACCACCTTCGTGAAATCCACCCAAGTTTCTAAAACTATAACAGTATAAATTAACACTTCAATTCTTATATTATTTCATTCTTATCGTCCCAAATCTCGAAAGTTCTTGAAACCGCTGCTGTTGCAAACAATTTTGGTCTGAAATGCTGGATAGCCCAAATAATTGCTAATGCTTGTTTCCGTTGTGCTGCAGCGTGCTGCTAGTGCTTTGAATAATGTGCGCCTCGCGAATGATATTTGTTAGTTTTCTGCGCTTTTGTACTAAATATGACTTCAAGGTCAAATGTGTCGTTAAAAAACTTGTTTTTTTAATTTTTTGGGTTTTTAAACAAGTTCAAGTTTGATATGACTGTTTTAAAAAATCGACATTTTTTTGATTTTATAGCGATCGCTCATGCGTACTTTCCAGAAAAGGGCGTAATTTGTGTGAATGACGACTATGAGTGGTCGTACCACGCTGACGACATGTCGAACGGGTCAGTCTTAGTCTTAGACAATGAAGTGAAATTTTATCACGTGATTATACACAATTATGCACTATTATTCATAATACTTTGTACTTAGTACTACCGTTATTTTAATAATTCATATTAATATTAAAAATCGTTATTAAAAATACTTTTAATATTAATTATTTTATTAATATTAATATTAAAAAAATGAGCAGTGCTATTTATATTAAAAAAATGAGCAGTGCTATTTATATTAATATTTAATTAAAAATAACTTAGGGCGGCTATTTATATTAATATTAAAATTAAAGATAAATAGGGTACTTTATTTATATAAATATTACTATTAAAAGTTTTTGGCACTATTAATATTAAAAATGGCGTTCGTTTTAATAGTATTTTTAATAGTTCTTTAAAAGTCAGTCAGTAGGCTGTCATTTTGTCAGTGACAGGCAATGTTATTTATATGTAACACTGGAAATTGTGAGTTTGCTATGTTTTACTGAACTGTAGCTTGAAAACTGCATTCGTAGTTATATTAAAAATAGTATTAATATTAAAAATAAGTAAAAATAATAAATAATATTAAATATAAATTTGAAACTTCTATTTATATTTATTAATATTAAAAATAAAATCAGAGAAGCTATTTATATTAATATTAATATTAAAAAAAATTCGACTGGCTATTTATATTAACGTTAAACCACGAACCACGGGGCTCTTAGGATTTAGGCTCGGAAGGCGAGGGCACGAGGGCGAAATGTGACCGTGCGCCCAAGCCCGGTGGAACGTGATCTAACGGTTGAAGACCGCAACAAATGGCCTAAAACTCAGTATTCCAGCCCTCTCTCAGGTCCGAGACTCACGCGGTGAATTCCCGCAATAGCTGCAAAGCCCTAAAAAATACCCAACAACAGTCAAAAGTAGAGACAACACAAAAACTCCAAGTTAATAAAATTTATTGGAGGCCAAAATAACAAAATAAAACAAAACAGAGGAAAACGAGTAAAAACCTAACTCACTTCATTCTCTAAGCTCAGGGGAAGCTATTCCTAGACTCAGTCTGCGCGCGAGGCCCTAAATACCTATCCCCGTTTCAATGCTTCGGCGCCACCCCCCGTTTTTGTCGTCTTCACCAGCTTACACTGACTGTAAGCCAGTCACACAATAGGACATTATATATTTTCGGCAAATCGCCGATAAGCGTAGGAGTAGCTTCCTACTAAGAATCTAACTACAAAAAAATACAAAACATAATAAACTACTTAAATTATTATATAAACCGCTGAATTTGGGCTCTACGATATGAATAACTTCATGATTTAAACATGCAAAATTTGTATTCATGTTTTATGTTTTGAGTAACGAATTTACTACGCTGTAAGCTAAACAGCGAGCTACAGAAGCAGCTGGCAGCTTTTCTAGTAATTTCTGAACTCAAGGGCGCTGCACAGAACGCTGCAAAGTCACGAAAACTGCCAAATGTAAAAACAAATAAACGCGTGTCTTGGCTTAAATCTGCGATTGTGAAATGTGAATAGGAGTGAATTTTGAAGATGTATATGTCTGTATAAGTGCGAGAAAACCTAAAGACCAGGGGGTGACCCCCGAATTACAACATTAATATTAAAAATGAAATAAAATCGAATCGCAGTTCTATTAATATTAATATTTATATTGAAAATTTTTGGGGGCTCCTATTTATATTAATATTAATATTAAAATTCCAGAGCACTATTAAAATAACGGTACTTAGTACGAGTGCCACCTTAAGTTAAGGCTAAAAAGTTAAAAAGGAAGCTGTGTGAATTGGGCCTCTAAAACTAATCTAGTTTTCCGTGTAATTAGAGCACTGCTGCGTCGTAAGAAAGCGTGACCTTTACTTATTCGTGGAACAAATTTTTTGTGCTTAATTAGTGAACTGCTCCTTAGTTTACAACACTACTGAGCCTACACGGCTCTTCTATACAATCCATTTCAAACGAAAATGCTTGCGACGTGTCGGGTGATTCCATCCGACGCCAAACTTTTGCCAAGAATTCTGGGTCAACATTAGCATTGGGTTGCACTTACAACTTGCAATCAAAGCGCCGAGGTTTACAGTGCATGGGGGGTGGTCAAGGACACAAAAATGTAAGCACTTGAGCGTACTAACGGTTATTACATATACTAATTGTAATTAGTTTAGTTAAAAAATGACTACAAAAAGTTTTACATTAAGCTAGTCACAATGTTTTAAAACATGATATCAAACATACGAAAAGTAGTAATATAAGTAGTACGTAAAAAGCTAAGTACACTGAAATTATTTTGGCCAGTAAGCTAGTGTGTCTTATATAACCTAGCAGACTCTCCCCAATTGTTTGCATTTAGTCAATATGGGGGCACTTTGCACTAAAATTTCAAAAACATAACATTTTTCTAGACTTTAAAATATTTCGCGTTTTGCTTGAGTTACAAAAATTCTTAATTTAGGGTTAAAT
Organism: Trissonchulus sp. WLG1_4; assembly: GCA_030248245.1. Taxonomy (NCBI): domain Eukaryota; kingdom Metazoa; phylum Nematoda; class Enoplea; order Enoplida; family Ironidae; genus Trissonchulus; species Trissonchulus sp. WLG1_4. The sequence goes on from JASANF010010582.1 coordinate 22,838, forward strand.
TGTAAATAACAAAATTAAAAGTGGTTGTTAAATCTCAGTCGTTTTTAAACCCTGTTCCAGACTCTTATTTTTCTGTTTTTGCATGTAAATTTTATGTAGTTTCGAATGATTTAAACATTTGCTAAGCGAGACAAGCAAGTTTGGCGTCGAACGATATAATCGGGACGCGTCGGATGCTATTACATGCCGCGTCGGGTGATTCAATCCGACACATCTGGTTAATTACGACGTGTCTGGCAGGAAATTTAGGACGCTAAAAGGCATTTTCGTTAGAAACTGACTGTAGCTTCCTGCCATTACAGTGTTTATGATTTGGTCAACATGATGATTCATGAAGTCGGTCATGCACTTGGACTCGGACATGACGAAGCCAACGACGAAGCCTTTATGAATCCTCAATATTTTCCGTCATTGATACAGGATGATAAAAGTAGAAAACTTGTTTATAACCTACATCCAAACGACATACGACGAATATTGCAACTGTATCGACACACAGGTAAATTAAGCCTGCAAAGTTAGCTTTTTATGTAAGTGGGTGACACCTAAACAAAAACGTCTTAACTCGAAAGCAAGATACAGCCACGAAAACATACTTATATAGCTGTGTGTCATGTCATGTAAAACTGTTGTTTTGGAAGTTTTGCGGGTCTTTTTGTTATTCTCCTATGACAAGACGGGTTCACGAGGGAAAACTGCGCCTTGAACTAATATCAAAACATCAAGCACCGACATCAAGCAGTTAATAATCAACTCAAGTCGGGTGTGAGTATATATGTAGTTATATAGCACGGATTATAAGTATAAGATTAAATATGGATTGGAAAACATGTCTGGAACTAGAGCGAAGAGTCAAGTCAGTTGGTGCAAGTTCCAAAGAAGTGCCCTCAATTCGAAGTTAGGTTGTTTATATAGTTTGGCGACAGGGATAATTTTAAAACAATGGTATTTAAGCTCCGATAAAAACTTATAATGGACATAATCATTTGTCGCCGAAAAGGCTTGCAAAACCTTAATTCTGACAATTCGGTAGGTTTAAAGAGTTCGTGAATGTCATTTCCAAAAAATAGTTTTGATGGCTTTTTAATATTTCGCCACTTGCGAAATATTGATACTTACATAATCATATAAGTCTGTTATACATACATAAGTCATACATAATCGTCTGTCAGGGTGTTAACTAGGCAAACACTTAAGCCGGGTTTACACGAAGCAATTTTCACGCAACTAGGTTTTCACGCAATTTTCAAGCAACTTGCAAATTGCGTGAAAATACACTGTTACACGAAGCAATTTTCACGCAATGAGCACGCAATTTTCAAGCAACTAGCTGCGTGCAATTTTCACGCAACTACCAATCAAAATACAGTATTTGAACGCCCGCTCAAACGTGAAGGCTCAGATTTTGCTTATTTTTAAAAAAAAACTTTAAAATTTTTAATTTTTTGGGTCGACGTCGGTTAGTTGGACGCGTATCGAATAATTTTTCCGCCCCGGACCATAAAAACCAAAAGGTGACCCTTACGTAAAATTTCAGTTGAAAAAAATTTCGGGCTCCATTCCCCCCTCTGGCTACGCCCTTGTAGATGCGGGTGCGTTACTAAAAAACAACAGGCGCATTGGAATGTATGTATATATTTGTTGTTCTACCGAACTGTGCTCTCAGCTATCCACGTGGCTACCAGCCGAAATTTGATTGGTAGTTGCGTGAAAATTGCTTGTGGCAGTCGCGCAGAGATCGACTGCTAAATCTTAGTTGCGTCAAAATTGCTTGAAAATTGCTTGAAAATTGCTTCCAATTTTGCTTGTTTACACGAAGCAATTTTCACGCAACTGAAGTTGCTTGAAAATTGCGTGAAAACAACTGCGTGGAAATTGCTTCGTGTAAACCTGGCTTTAGCTATATAAACATTATATACGATACACTACAACATTAAATAAATTAAACTCGGCTACGTATGTATATATTACATCACACCCCTATGTATCTCTATGTCCTGTTGCTGACTGCAAAAGGCCTTTGTACGCCTGTCGTATGTGAAATAAAGAATAAACAAGCAGCAGTTTCATGCAAATTTTTTTAGTAATTTTCAGCTGTTAACAGTCAGTACTTACACTAAGTTTGTCCCTGCCGCGTAAAATTGTCAAAAACTTGATAGTATTTTTCAAAAATATTTAAAAATCTCAATTCGACGAATATTCTCTCCCGCCGAGAACCGCACATGGATCCCTACAATCACTGACTATAGGTTTTGAATTCCATGATAATGTCAATCAATGGCAATCATTGACAGCGATCACTCAATTTTTTAGTATTACTTCATTCATGAGTTAAAAATTTATTTCATTAGTAATAATTAAAGTTATTTCACAAAACTGTTTAATTCGTTGTGATTTTATGCCAGACGTCATGTCGCCCCTTCCTTGACGGAAATTTAAGCCAGGAATTTATGTTTTGAATTAGATACTGGAAATGTTTTGTTAAAAATTGACAACACCGCAACACCACATTGAAATTATGGCCAAGGGGGCATCATAAACTTAAAACTTCAGAATCCTACCTCATTTATTACTAAACATGAAAATTGCATTTACAGCAATATATAACTTATACCATAATAAAATTGAAATTAATAAAATTGTATATACTACTGTTTTTATCTAACTGTAAGCAACTTTTAAAAATAAGCACCCGACAAACAAAAACTTGAACACGCAAATCATGCAAACTGCTTCGTGGCCAGCTTATGCCAAAAAGCAGTATAAAGACCTGCCGCCGCTTAGGCGGCGGCAGAAAAAACATGTCTGAAACATCGATAGGAACTCTTCGTTACTTTAAAAGTCATCAAATCACCCGGGGACCCTGCTGAGGCTGGCTACTTGGCTACAAATCTGCCAAGCCCGCGCAGTCAATCGGCTATTTGCGCTATAGCCGCGTTTTGACTAGGAATAGCCGGTATAGCCCGGTTATAGCGCGGCTATAGCCATTTCACAGAATTAATGAGCCGGCGCTGTTAATCGGCTATTGGCCCTATAGCGGTGTTTTTACTAGAAATAGCCGTTATAGCCCGGCTATGGCTCGGCTATTGCCGGGTTAGAACGGTATTCATCAAAGCTACAGATTGAAAAAAGTGGTGTGACCTGTCAGAATCGAACGGCCAACCTACCGGTTACCAGATCAAACTGCCTCTTTATTGAGCTACAGGCCACTTGAAATTTCACACACACAGTTCCACAGAACTTCAAAGTTCTCCGTTTAAATAAACTCAGAATTCTAGTTCTCCGTTTGTTTAAAAATTTTAGAACAAATATTTTGAGAAGAATTCAAATATAGAGCTTCAAAATTTGCCGTTTGCTTAGCTTCAAATATTGCAGATTATAGTATTGTACCACCATATTTATTACACCTTTATTCAAAGGGATAATTGAGTTTTTAAATATTTTATGGAAAACCATAGTTTAGCGTTTACAACCTCAAATCATAAGCGGTCTTTTGTATTAACTAGAACAATATCTTACCTAACTGTACACCATGCATTGAAACTTAATCTTTGCTTTTGTTTTCAGTAGATACGGCTAAAAAATATTTTTTCCAAAATATTAGGATTTTTACAAAAAGCGCCACAGCTTTGAAACATACGATTACCTATTGGGGCTGGAAGTTAGTACGGTTTTGACATAGATATTTGAAATTCACAGGCATCTCCCACAACTTTTTGAATAACTAGTCAAGTTACCTACTGAAAAAATACATAGCTTAAAAACAAACACACCGCAAATTTGACGCATTTTCTTGTAATTAAAGCTCTCTAAAAATGTCCACAGGTGAAATTTTGAAAAAGTGCTGAAAAAATGCTGAAAAAATTTGTGCTCAGGCTTCATTTGTAACTTGAGTTTTGTCGGCGCAGCAAGTTCTCCGTTTGAATAAACGGAAGTTGCTAGCTCCGTTTAAAAGTTTTCCGTGTTTAAAAACGGAGAACATTGAAACGGAGAACTATTGCATTATAGAATATTTCAATCGGAGATCATTCTAAATTAAGAACATTTTTACTGAAATATCAGTTTAAACCGAGAACTCTAGTTCTCCGTTTAATTAAACGGAGAACATTTAACTTAAACGGAGAGCTTCAAAAAAACTGCAATCGAAATTAAATAAGTTCTCCGTTTAAATTCATATCGTAAGCTATTAAACGCGGCCATTATTTGAGGATAAACTGATTATTAAATCCCGCTTTTTGTACACATGTACTGCTGATTAGCTTCAAAGCCTTACTGATTACTGGTAAACTATAACTACTTAGCAAAACCAGCAAACTCGTCTACTGAGTAAACAAACTACTATTTGATGACGCCGGAGCGTCAATATTTAACAGAAAAAATTGAGATTTTCAACAAAAGGAAGGTTATTTTACCGTTGTGAACAGATTGACGGCTGCGATGTGAGTAAAATTATTTTAGTAACTTTATTTTACAATTAAATTGTAATATATACTACTCTAAGCAGAGGAAGGTAAATTTTATTTTGCAAAAATATAAAAAGTGCACCCGTTTAGAAATCGAACCCGGAATCTATCGCAGTCTGAGCGAGAATCAATCCACTAGACTAACAAGCCTCACTGTTCAGGTGCAGAAATTTGGCATGACATGATCTAATGTCAGTTAGACTACAATATTATCTCATTCATTTTTTGTAAAGCTCTAATTGTTGTTTTGATGTTTTTCAATTTCAAGTCGACACCGTTCTGCATCGTTTCATGTGATCAACAACGGCCGGTTATGTAGCTCAGTTGGTAGAGTCTCCGATTTGCAAACGGAAGATTGGTGGTTCAAGCCCACGCCCGCAGTCATTTTTTTGAAAATTTAACATCCCGTTCTTGTGCACTGCAGTCGCTACAGAATACGGTACCTGATCGACCTACCTGCTTTTCCAAAGTTAATTAATACTAGAAAATCGACTTGCCAGAAATTACATAGGATTTCGAAAATCTGAAGATATGTAGTATATAAACTCGGCCCCTGAGGGGGCCGCGCAAAAATATCCACTGCTGGCAGCAGCTATAGCCGGCTATTTCAGACGAAACACTTTATTTGAAACGGCTATCGGAGGCTATAGCCGAATCGCCACTTCTAGAGGGTCATACTTGATTGCTAAAATTTTTCATAGTCTGGCTATAGCCACGTTTCTTCAGTCAAAACTTGGCCATTTGAAAATCGCCAAAATAGCCACGCGAGCTACAGCCGCGGCAAAACAGTCTAATCGGCAATATAATATGTGCTAAAAATCGCCACAGCTATTTTAGTCAAATCCGTGTATAATAATTGGCTATAGCCGAATCGCCGTTTCTCACAGGCATTTAAAAAACCGTGATACATAGGAAACTTACCGTTTTGCTACCGCACTTTATATTAGAAAAATATCCTCGGCACTCTAAGCATTTCCACCCAAAATCAAGGTATCAAAAATTAGTTTAACCCTGCTTGCCAAAAACGTGCTTGTTTATTAAAAATTTGTCAATGCATTTTTATACTTTTTTTCAGATTCAACCGCAAACCACGGAACATACAGACTTTATGCCGATCCCAAGGTCCCGCCGGAGTTGCCGTTTTATTGGCGATATAAATGTCCTAATAATTTTGAAATCGATTCTATTTTTACTAGTATGATACATTTACATACTGTTTTTACATCATGCACACCAACAGCTTTCAAGCCTCACAATATAGACAACTACCGAACATATGTTCTATCAATGTTTTGGGCCCGGTTTATCGAAACAAAATGTTCGTCGTTGAAAATGTTCGTCGTTGAAAATTTTCGGATTGATCGAAAGTTCGAAACATTTTTAACGACGAGCATACCTAACACTGAGCTAGAGGACAAATGTTCGTCGTTGAAAATGTTCGTCGCTAAAAATGTTCGTCGTTGAAAAATTATTCAACGACGAGTTTTGGTCTTTTAGAACGTTTTTATATTCTAAACGACCAAAGCTCGTCGTTGAAAAAATTTTCAACGGCGAATAATACAACGGATGTCTCGAGCTCTGTTCAAATGTTCGTCGTTGAAAATTATTTTAACGACGAACATTTTCAACGACGAACATTTTGTTTTGATAAATCGGGCCCAGAAGTCATATGTGTTGGGCCTACATCTGTTGCATATAATTACAAACATAGACGTTCTATATACCTCTCAAATTGTTTATAGTTGCAGCATAACTGAATTTAAGGCCTATTCACACAAGAGCGCATTTTGCTCCATGGCGTAATGGCGTACGCCATGGAGCATAAGTGGGCACATGAGCAGCAGAAGGTAGTGTGAATATGAAATTAACATGCCTTTCTAACAATTAATTAATAATAAATGATAAAAGCCCGAATTTACAAACTAAATGTTATTCACATACGTTTATGCGTTTATTGAGTGTTAGCGCGTATTTCATACTGAACTGCTATTTACTAACTGAGTGATCAAAAGTTAGTGTTACAATTTACGTAAGCGTTTAAATGCAGGAAATTTACGTCTTTAGTTTTTCGTTTATGGCTTTAAATGCGTTCGCTGCTTAAAAAGGTACCAGAAATAATCTGTTGGCTCTATTTATTTATGTATTTATAATTATAAATTAATTTTAAATTTATATGTAATCCTTATTTTTGATTCAATATAAATATAGCAATGAAAATGCGCAAAAAATTGTTTGTGGTAGCAAACGGGCTGCAAAATATTTTTTCTTCTGCTTTAATTGTCCGGAAATGGAACGCGAAGGGGGCAGAGTGGGTAAAGTGGTGAGCGGTGGACACTATCTTACGCTAATAAATTGGCAACCACGAAGTGTGGATCAATGGTATTTTGTAAAAAACAATTTCGGAATTATGGATGAATTTTTAATGTGGCATATCGCAGAAAATTTAAACTTTCTAACTATGTAGACGTTCTTGAAGTAAAATTACTTCGATATCCAAGTTTTCTCCTAAAAAATGAAAAAATGAATTTTAGATTGGTCACAAAATGTCACTAATTTACCCTAAATTGCATTCATTCATATTTCGGCGGCTAAAAGCCTTCCCAGTCCCTAACAAACCCGGCGCACTAAATTTGTAACCATTATACATATTATAAAAAATTATTATTATGCAATTAGAATTAAAAGTTAATAAATTATTATGTATACTATTTATTACTATTTAATAACTTGTATTTATTTTGCATGACATGTATGTTCTTACAGAAATAATAAACATTTTGCAATCAACTAATCAACAAACAAATTCGCGAATATTTTTTTTATTTTAGCAAATCAGGGATATTTTATCATAATTCACGAATCAATTTACTGGATATTTCATGCAAACAGTGGATTTTTCAAGAAGGATGACAACTCTATTGCATCGTTTCCCGTTTCTCAGTTATTTCCTGAAGGTCCTGAATTAATCGATTCATCGTGGAATAAGGATGGAAACAGAATTTTGTTGTATTCCAAGTCAGGTAATATACAATACCGACCAAAATTAAAAGCTAAGCTACCTAGAGCTACCTGGAGTCATTTTCGGAGTCAAAATAAAGATACTATATACTATATACATACACATACTTATACACTGTTTATATTCCTTGACTGCGAGCTCAAGTGACTCCGACTGCGCTTTGACTCCGGCGTCTGTGGCAAGTAAGTTTAGTCAGTAGTTTATGTAGAAACGAAAGTATAAACGAGTGTGCTTCATGTACATAAGCTCCGATAAGCTCCGTCAGCTATAAAATTAAAATTTAATGCCATCCTCATTCATCTCATAAGTTCTAATAAAAAAATTAAATTTTAGGTACCATCGCTGCCCAGCACACACTTTGACGGAGAAGGAAATAGTTTGGAATTTTGTTTTGCACTATTTTTTGTTTAAATTTGAACTAATTTGTAATTATTCCTAATTTTTAGAAAATAAAATATACGCCTATGATGTCATCATCAGTAATGATCCCGGTCGGTGGATAATACCGGCTAAGGGTTTTCCGAAAGACCTGGCGATCAGCAATACAGGCTCCCCAAAAGCCATTTTTCAGAACAAATATAGCCACGTTGTCTTGTGGAAAGTGAGGGCAAAGTTGTATTGGAAATTTATTTTCTTTGAAATCTTGCATGTTCAGTTTTTAGATGTACTTGTCAAAAACAACGATTATACAGATTAATTTTTTGCACTTTTTCTGTAAAACAATTAGATGCGATAATACCGCAAATTTTAATGTCACCTCAAATCAAAATTATTGTTATTATACCAATATCCTATAGCAGTTAATACCTATACATACAGGATAAAACTGACTGGACTGCTTTACTCTTAAAATAAAAATTATCGTACTAAACGGTGCTAACAATACTAATACGTCAAAGGTTCAACTTAATTTGAATCTAAAAGACTATATGACTCACATATATAGAGTTATCCTATAGTTCTGTTAAATCCGTTCAGTCGATCAAAAATGAGCTAAACTTAAGTTCGACTGATCCAAAGATTTAAATGAGAATTTAGCAAACGATTTATAATTTGCTAGTTTGTCATTTTAGATTTGCTAAAACGATTACATTTTATCAAATACATTTATGTATACGGAACTGGTGCAGAAGTGAAAAAATCCATTAGGCTCAACAGTTTCAAAATTACTTTTTTACATGTGCGCCAATAAAATTTATTTGTAGGGTGAATTCTACGCCGAATACGACGAAGTTATAAATGTAGAATTTGACGTTCGTCTGAGCAACAAGTTGTACGCCAACATCCCTGCAAACACTACGGATGCCTTCTACTATGACAAAATCATGTATTTAGTTGCAGACAATAAGTAGGTTCAAATAGATTTTACTTATTTTTGGCGTCAAGTGCCAACTTTTTACTTGTGTGAAAATCAGAATTGTCACACATGCTGTTGTCATGTATAAATTAGATATGCTGCAAATATTAGTATTATTCCAAAAATGGTAATGTCATGGAACATAAATAATAATTTTTCAGGTGAAGGTGTTTTTCGCACAGTACATATGTAAACTAACTGCATCTTGCCTACAGTAAAAATTTCGAATATGTATTAAACCGAATCTTTTAATACCTACCTCATGTGAAACATGCAGTCTTTATAAATAGTATTTAAGGTGGTAGTTACGCTTTCGAAGCTTTTGTAATAAGGCCGGATTCGCACTGGCACTTGCACAAGCACAAGCACAAGCACAAGCACAGGCACAAGTACAAGCATAAGCACAAGCACAAGCACAACGCCTAGGCGTTCACACTGGAACTTGCACAAGCATAAGCCCAGCCAATCAAATTGAAGCGCGCCAGTGTAACGTCTTTTCTATTCAAAATTTTCGTTATTATTTCGAAATTTTGGGCTAAAATTTTTGCCGTTTTGAAACTTTCTCGTACGTTTTTATGGAAGAAAGAAATTAAACTAAAAAGAGGGGCAAAAATAAAACTAAAACGCAGTTTGATTTTAAAAATGAAACGAAACTAAAATCAAGAGATGAAGATGAAGAATGATCAAGAGAGAGAAAATGAACGCAATACATTCTTCAGTAAATATAAGATTCATTTCGAGAAGGGTTACTCCGAAAAATCACACTTTTCCGTTTAATTTTGCGCCATTTATGACTATACCCAAACTGACAGCTACAAAATCTCTACGCTGATTGGCTGTGCTTGTGCAAAAGATAAAATTTTTGAACAAGCGTTGTGCTTGTGCTTGTGCTTGTGCTTGTGCAGAATTTTCTGCAGTGTGAACCGGCTGTGCTTGTGCTTGTGCCTGTGCTTGTGCTTGTGCTTGTGCTTGTGCTTGTGCTTGTGCAGGTGCCAGTGTGAGCCCGGCCTAATTCAAGCAAAACTTAATCGAATTCAATCAAATTTGGCACAGACATTGTAGATGTAGACAGCAATATTTGAGCTTAGCTTACCAGTGATTCATACTTTTACGGCTATTTTATGGCTCAAAAAATGTATTTTTTCTGTATTTTTCCTGAACTTGGAAAATTGTAAAATTTTGGCGGCTCCTACACTACTCATAAAACTCATTCATAAAAGGTCTAACACGTTTTATTTCAAGCATATTTTTAGCTAAAATATGACATATTTCTGTTAGTCGTTCTAGGCGATCGGTAACTTTGAAGTTTTTTTACTTCAAGTCTGAAATCTCATGCCAATATCGCAAAAATATAAGTAACCAATTGACACCATAATTTACATGTGTTTAGTCCCTTATGTATCTATTATACCTGGAAAATTTGGTTAGTATATCTTATAGCAGCCAAAAGCGTTGGGACTTTCAATAAACCCCTTCAAAAATGCAAATTTTCTTCAATGTCTTGAATTTTTTACACTTTTGTTCGCCTTTTTTTATCAGTTAAAGACAAACTGTGCTTGGTATAATATTAGATGACCCCAATGAGGCCCTATTTAACTACGTTTAAAGTTTAAAAAAATCCATCATATCTGAGCACAATGAGTGATTTTATTTGAAGTAACGAATATCATGGTGGGTTCATGTAGGGCAAAAAAGTTAAACTTTAACTTTAACTGAAATTAAACAAGTTGCCCCTAAAAGGGACAGGGTTCCACCCCAGAGATGTTAATAATGTCATGAATTAATAGAGTTTCCCATCACATGAAGCTTTCATACGACTGAGAGTTGAATTGACACCACAAATATTCCTAGAGGGGTGAAGTAGGGGAGGGTATCCAACCCCCTCGGGGTGCTCGGCACATCCATTCACCCATCAGAAAGTTGAAATGCCGAAAAAGTTCATCAAAAATGAGTTAAAAACTGAAACAAAACCGACAACTACTACCTTTCCTCTCCGCCAGGGGTCAGGCACCCTCGCCAATTGCTTCAACAATAAATCAAGGCTCCATGAAACACTAGCAATCAGCAAACCTAACGCTTAGGCAAGTACAGACAAATCAGCGTCAGGAATACCTTCAACTGTTAATCCCAGCGCTGTACACACAGAGAACAAGTAAGCTTAGCAGACACCACTAAACCAACTGAGAGCTGAACAGCGTCAGAATCAGTATAGGTTACAAACAATGGACCATTTCAAGCCGGGGCTCCTAAACGTTTAATAATTTGCATACTTACTTATAAGACTGAGTAAACATTAGGTATAACGATTTAGCACACGCAAGCCAAGGCCAAAGGGGCCTACATACATAGGTAATTCTGATTGCACGTAGGTATGTAACAAAAATTTAGGTAATTGGTTTTCACAAACTTCTTCGGCAACATTTGTGAAAAATTTGCTTTGCGGAGTTCCTGCCTTACAAAGTTCATCAGCTGCACGTATGGCAGCAGACCTCACAAATCTAGATTCTTTTCTTTAGCTACGTAGTTCGAAAATAGCATTGAACATGATTATGTTGTTTGTTAAGCTGCACAGAAAACAGCCCATCAGCACCAGCCAACAGTAATGTTGAAATTATCTGCAATTATGCACAAGCATATGCCAAACATCACACGGACACGTTCACCCAATAGTATTATATGCAAATTAGTTCAAAGAAATTAGTGCAGTGAAATACCTATAAGAAATTCTGTTCCGATTCCACAGAGACAAAACGTTCAGTGAGGGTGCACGTTTTCTCGTGTTTCAGAAAACAAAATGTAAACTTTTTAGTTATTAGACAATAATGGTGAGCTTACGGTGCACACGGCAAGTTCAAAAGAACTGCTTTGCAGAAAAATGTAAATACATATATTCAACAATAATTAACGCCCCCCTTTTTCAGCAAAAACAGCCGTCAGGTTAGAGCTAGAACTACACACCAATCATAGAGCATCTCGTCCGTGTGGGGCTGTAAACCAGCGTTAGGAGCTAAAAACGATTGACAATATAGGGCCACCTGTAGGTGGAATAAAAAACATGTGCTTTCTACACACACACTAACTTCCAAGAACGTGTAATAGGAATGAGTGGTGAGCGACTTTTGCTCATTTGCATATTTGCACAGATCGATATGCAAATGAATTATGCACAACCACGTCTCGTCTGAAAAATAATACGAAGGGGGGGGGGGCAGGCTTTCGAAAATAAAAAGTTTCGAAGTGCTGTTGAAAAATTATTTGTTTGAAAATACAACTATATCTTGAGTTAATGCAATTAAAAAATCATCACATTAGTTATAGCTAAATTTTCAGTCAATTTACAGTCCATCTACAGCAATGATTTTTACGGCCCCCACATTCAGCCAAACAAGCACGTTTTGCGAGTAGAGTTGAATTAGTTTGGGATAAATTTCGTTGCGAGTTGCTTGCAATGCTGAGGATATTCTTCGAATATAGAACGCGGCGCCAACATTTCTAAATGCCAACATTTGCAACTAAACATGACTAGTTAATTGTTAGTTTAGTTTTAATATAAGTTTGTAGCCAGCAACTTCAGCACTAATGGTTAATAATGGTACTGCAACTCTTGAATCTTGATAGTACCCTATCAGAATCTATCATATGGCACACTTTAACTTGATGTGTATATTTACATATGCAAGCTATACTACAGACAATGGGTCTGAACTTCTCTCGCAATCGAGATTTTATTCGGTCAGTTTGGTTTCCAAAATCACGTACATGTGCACGCTATCGCTTTTCAACATCGGCTTTAGTATCAGTCAGCCACTCACGCCGTAAAAGTTTGATGATGCTTTGGCAAATTAAGTTCATTCCACATAATATATACTGAAGAGTTGGACAGTGTTTGTGGTTCAAGTTCATACTTTCATGTACAACAAACAGCATATACGCATTTCGAAAAATTTTTCAGCAAGAAAAAAATTAAACCTAAATACAGTTCATTTCCACAACAGGAACGTTGCACTTCAGAAAAAATTTTTCTGTAATGGCAGCGCTGTGAACATTTTACAGCTGAAATGTCACGTAACTCAAAGACATCCATATAGACGTATCACTCATAGTTGTTGCTCATGGCATCTTGAGTTTGCTACCTCTTGGTTCCAACGCGTTGATATATAATTTACAAAACAATGTCGCAACAGGTTTCGTCGCAACACTGTTCAATGAGCTTACTTTCTTGTCGCTAACTACTGACATGTCATGTGTGAATGTGTGATCCGACGAACGCTCGCACAAACGGTGCTGTTTCTCACTACATACGTATGTAATTACCTATACCAGCGTGTACAATATGATACACACACCCACACAAACAATGGTTTTCCAAGACCTGCCAGCAATTTTACATAGAACTACACGCAATCATACAAGACGATTGCAATATAGTATATAAGCGGCGGCTAAGGCCGCCGCGTAAAAAGGAAAGTCGGCAGCAGGGGCTAGGATTACGTGAAACCATAGGCTGCAAAGAACGTACAAACCCAATTTAACGTTACCAGAGCTAAAAACCATGACAAATGTTCCACCTCTAGGTGGAACAAAAAGTTAGGGGTCTTACTTTAACTCTAACTTTAACTCCAAAAAAAGTTAGAGGTTTTACTTTAACTGTAACTTTAACTTAAATTAAAACAACCTTACTTTAACTTTAATTTAAAGTTAATTTAAAAAAAGTTATAACAAGTAGGCCCCAAAAGGGGCAAGGTTCCTTCCCCGGTGACTACCTTTCAAGTTTAAATGAATTGGTTCTAATTTTACTTGCCTACTGTAGGCTATATACACTGCGTCTTTCTCTACTTCGTACCTAGCTTATTCTTATCTAATCTAACTATAACTATAACTATATATTTTAGGTATGCAACTACGTACAAAAAAATGCTGCAGGATGTTAAGCATCCCACTGCATCAAGCCATTTGGCTCAACAGTTACACTTTGATCTGAGCTGAGCAAATCAGCTCTAAGAAGCGATAAACAGTGTTTTTCAATGGCTCTTATATATTGCCGGTGAAACATTGCGGTGCCGATTTTGAAGAAATAGGTACATCACTACAACACTGTACATCGATTATTGATTTTCATGCATATACGCAGACAAAAATCAGCAGGCAGCTCCCAAGCTGAAAATACACGGAAAACATAGTGGCTATGCAGCCTGCTCAGCAGCGTTAAACGCTGTGAGCCATTAATTTCAAAACAATAGTTCCTTCTCTAGAAGGAACAAAAAAGTCATTGATTTTCGGCTTACTTTAACTTTAACTTAAATTGATGCCTGAGCCTTACTTTAACTGTAACTTTAACTTAAATTGAAGCAATAGCCTTTACTTCAACTTTAACTTTAACTTAAATGAAAATGGTCTGACTTTTTTGCCCTAGGTCATAGGAATGCAAAGAAAGCTAATTTATCAATAGCCAACTAATATTAACTAACTAAATTTCCAACTAAATTAACTAACTAACTAACTAAATTTCCTCGATACTTATTTTAAATTGAGTAGAAAGTTTGAATATTTTTTCAGTTAGAGCCTACCAAAGTCATGAAAACTGCTTTTTCGTAACTTTTTAGCGAAATTTGAGGCAAACTTTTACTCACAGTAAAAATATGCTGAATCAGTTCGTTTAGTTTAGCATACTAACACTTTCAACACATAAATGTGACTTGTGTATAAATGACTTGACTGTATGCGGAAGTTTTTACCACAGCCAGCAAATAACAAAGTACATGAAAAAATGCCTAAAATTGAGCTGATTAGCGTCACCACAATAGTTGGTATGCACACTATAAGTGCTATCGACACTTGAAAAATTGCAATTTTTGTAAAAATTAAGTTTATTAATATTATGCAAAAGATCGCTTGTAAATTGATTTAGTAATAGCTACAAAATTTAACAATGAAAAAAGCTGCGAAAACGTCACTACCACCGTAACTGCTTCTGATTACTCTGATATTTGGTGCTTTGGTGTCATACAACTACTTTTTGTTTTCTATTTTTAGAATCCATCAGTACAACATACGGACACAAGAAGTTATATATTCAGTCAAATTTGACGAATTTTTCAGATGTGTGTAAACGTCAACTTTTCCGCAAAGTAGTTGAAAGTGAAGTGAAGTAGTGAAGTGAGGTTAAAGATACAGAAAAAAGTTTATATGTATGTATGTATGTAACTCCTTAGTATAAACATTGTATGCTGCAAATGAACGAAACAAGTTCTTTTTCATGCTTCAGTTCAAGTAAATGTCTTGTAGCGAGCGGCCTTTGCACAACTCCCTAAAATAATACATACAAAACCATAAATATATATGTGGTTTCTACGTAATTTGTTACCAGAGGTACCCAGTTCGATTTTGGGCCGATGCAAATTTTTCATTTTTTATTTTTTTGATTTTCATAATAGCAAAAATTGATCATCTTTGTAATGTCACGTACGATGTGCAATGCTTCACCCAGCCAATAAGATGCTCAAAAACTATATAGATATGCGAATGAGTTTAAAAATTAGTATAAAGGGGGCAGAAAAATGAGAAGACCGTCAGTCTTGACTGACCAGCAAGCCGTCGAGTTTGACGGCTTGCTATTTGTGAGCTGCGGCCTTCTAGGAGGAGAATTTGCAGTTCAACCCACAGGATATCGGCTTTGGCCGTTGTACTGCGGTAGGTGGCAGTTTTCAGCCAAATTAGTGGTTGGGAGCTGCCTAAACAGTGAGTCCCTTTAAAGGTGACTGCTGCCAGTTTTTGAAGCTGCAGCCTTCTCCTTCAAAGATGACTGCTGCTTTCTAAGGCTCCCAGCGTAAGCTGCAGAAGCCAATTCTTAGGTTGAATAGCTTGGTGTGCGCCTTTCAAATTTCGACTGAGCGTGTGTTTGATTGGGTGTCAGTAGTGAGTAGTCAGTAGCTACGTAAATTAAAACTTGTATTTAGCAGTCGAATCTGAATAGGCACTGATCTGTCAAACTCTAACTACTCAGAAACGGCTCCGTTTTATCAAAAGTAATTCAGGGTTATGTAACGTCGCAGCCTCACTCACTCCCTTTCACTTGACAGTTCTTAAAAATTTCTCAAAAATGCAGTTAAATATTTTGTGGTATCAAACGTTATGATTCTCGAAAAACTCTTACAATAAGGGGTGACTGCACAGCGTGCACCGTGTGTAGTCAAAATGCTAATACTTGCATTTGGACTGAATTTATGAAATAATAAATGAATTAGACTTAATTTGAATCAATCAGATCTGGTCGAACTAGTCTAAACTAGACACACTAGACTTTTAATAATAATAATAATAATAATAATAGTCACCTTACTGATGCCATTAATGAGTTCACTTTATTTTCTCAGTTTTACATATTTAATCAAGAAATTTAATTGACGCTGTAGCTTCCCGTTGAACGTCTTTCGACCCTATAATGTATACTTGACTGTGTTGTCAGTGATAACTTGTGTATATTAAACGGAGTATTATCAAATGCGCTTGTGTGTCTCTTTACATTCATTTTATTGCAATACAATTTGCCCTAAATGACTTGTAACGTTGCGAAATCATTTAAAGTTGTCTAAAATTAGTGCTTGGAATATATTATAATTGACAGTGACAGACGGTTATGCTATTCGTACAGTAATGACAGTGGTCGTGGTCGCTGAGGTGACAATAAAGTCAGCATCAAAACTCTCAACATTGTCACAGTCTAGGACTAAGCATAGATATTCATTGGACGTGTGTGGAACATATCGGCTTTCTGTATCCTTAATTATCGGGGGGGGGGGGTGGAAAGAAAGCTAGCTTAATCATCGTCACAGAGCCTCAATTGTACATCCAGTGTTACTTGTAAACTTTGTCGTCAAGCACAGCAAACAAGAACAGATTCACCAACCTCGATTTGAACTGAACCTTTTTAAGCGGTAGACAATACAATGTCGAGCCTGTCAAATGAAAGGGGCAAACAACTGGTCTCACGGTGATACCCTCACGCTTGTTGCGTTGGGTTCAGTGTTTTTTTGCACAGCGTAACCCACGTCTGGTTTGGCGAAAATTTTTGCGCATTGACGCACTTTCTGAAGGCTTTGGCTTTGCTTTTTCTTCCGGCTAGAGGTGGAATAATTGCTATCATTTCGAAAAGGGACATTCACACGAGCGTGCATGAACGGGCGCAAGAGCGGGTACACAAACGGTGGTGAAGCTTGCGAAACGTTGGTGATGCTTGAGTCAATTTCATAGGATTTTAGTGTCAAAACTCACACAGTTGACAATAATTCAACTAAAGTGTTAAGTGGAAAGAAGCACAGTCAACAGTCAGCACAGAATGAAGGAGAAAAACTTATTTGAGCCAATTTCATAATGATGTGAAAACCATGCAAATTGTACGTAAAGCCAATGATTTAGTAAACCCACCTTTGTGAATTACATTATATATGTTTCATTACATACAACTGCTGAAGTGCTGAGCATCTATATCTAAACCCGATTTATCGAACCAAAATGTTCGTCGTTGAAAATGTTCGTCGTTGAAAATTTTGGATTGATCGAAACATTTTCAACAACGAATATTTGTCTTTTCAACGACGAACATTTTGTTTCGATAAATCCGGCCCAGAACATCTATCACCACATTATCTATCACTACCACTAACATCGACTAACAGCATCAAGATGCCATAATTGATACTACTGCCGTAACAGGACTGCTCTACAACAACAAAAAAATAAAGTATTAAACTGGGCACTCACAACTGCACCGTGGTTGCAGGATTGAAAGTCATGTCTCAAAACTCGCTATAAATTTATCGAGTTGATCATATATTGCCTTCCCCCTTAAGGCTGCCCAGGTCAAAAATCGAAGTTCTCCATTTTGGTTTATTTGCACATATGTTACTCCCCCAAGGCACCCCAACCTCAGATAAGAACAATTAAGCTTGAAGGTGCACTTTTGGTTCAGTGTGTTAGTCAGAGTGTTTACATACGCCAAAGTACGCAAATAAACGTCTAAAAGTAGCCATTAGTGGGACAGTTATAAACACAAACCATATCAAGCCAATCAGGCTGAAAGTTGGTACAAGAAGCCCACATGTATTCGCAAAATCGTTTTTATATGTAATTTCAATCCTAAAATTGAGGGCGAAATGTGACAAATGGCCATTTTTTGGGCCCGCTAAATTTCAGTAATTTTACATTTGGCGTCATTGCTCACGCCCTGGGCAGAAATTAAAAAACATGTATCACAGAGGTTGAGATAAGACATTTGGCTATCCATTATTGAATCACGTAAAAATCAACTTCGTCAGTATTAACAAAAATTTCGGGTAAAGGACTAAAGGGACGCTTTGCAACCACAAAAAACTTTTTTGGGGCTAGGTATGATTTACACGTAAAATTGAATTTTTGGGAACCCCTAGTTAAAAATCGGCAAAAGCTTTGCTTCCAGTTTGTTACATCTGCGATGCGCCTTCACTAGGGCTACATTATGTGCAAATTTGAAGCGAATCGGAGAATTTAAAATTTTCACTTATACAGGTAGTCCCTTATGTAGTCTAGAAATACCCTTATGTTGTCTAGAAATAGACATACTTATACCACCCCCTTATGTAGTCTAGAAATACCCTTGTTCTATATGTAGCAGGTACTAGGTCTCGTGTTTACGTACGATACACAATACAACTATAGGTCCCTAGATATAACTGACCTAGTGCTACAAAAGGGAGACAACACAGACGACCTGTAATATATATACCGTTTAATGACAAAGCACCGCAAGTCTCAATAACAACAAAACAAATGTCTCCCGTGACCGAGTTCACACTTAGAACAATTCCCAGGAATCGAGGGACTTCGCAGAGTGAGAGTCTTACGAAGTAATGTCACCCCTACCTGTCTATCTATGAAGGTTCAATACAGCTGCTACGGTAAACACACATTCTATAAAATCTACCTAAGGGACCGACTAGAGTCTCCAACTGACTGTTGAGCAACTAGCGAAGGTGTGGATGTCTCACTCCATTATATAGTCTCCTGTCAGCCTATTTATAGTGTCTTGCCATTTAGGCTGACATTTAAGATGGCATTTAGACTTGGCAAGGTGCCGGAGACTCATCCCAACTTAGAATAGCTAAGGAGGGAAAATCAATATTGTCTAGGCTAGTTAGGCTAGGTAAGTTAGAGACACATAGGAATTAGGCAAGTAGTCTAGGGAAGGAGACTTATATAGGGAAGGAGACTTTATATGTAGGTAAAAGACGCTAGGTAACACCTCTCCCCTTAGAAAAACGGAACGACCTCGTTCCGAGAGGTCTAAGTGTGATTTTCTTGGTCACATTATGCAGTAATATTGGCAAGCAATGCAATTAATTTAGAATATTTTAAATATGCAGTTTGTATAGTATTTTTCGAGTTCAAATAGTATTAAATAATATTGTCAGTGAATTGTATAGAAGACAAAAGTGAGCAAAATATAATAATGAGCAACAATATAAATCGATTATGCGTAACTCATGAATAAAATAAGTGCGCTGCGATCGGTCTCCTTCCGTAATCCAAACTCGTAAAGGTCTGTAAGTGACAAAGCGGTCTCAAATTACTGGGGTCGAAAAGGGAAATTGGGGACATCCCAAGAGTACCATTGGCGGGAACGAGGGGAACAAATGTACCGTTGGGTAGTCGTAGTACGGGCATCATACCAATGGTTGAATCGGCGGGAACGGGAAATGGCATTCGCAATGGTTCGGGAAGTGCTGTCGAATGAAGTGCGGGATAAAGCAGTGGCATGTTGTGGTAGTGCGATTGGTTTTGAAATTGAGCTTGCCCCATACCCGGTGGTGGATCCAGGTGAATAGGAGTGGGAAGCTCGATTTGTTTCGTTGGAAACAAAAAACGAACGGTTGAAAGTTCGACTGGTGGTTCGTGGGAGTATCGGCCGAAAAGGATATCCAATGCTCGTAAAGGCCGTTAGCGCTACAGGTTGTTGATTTTCAGTTTGATTGGTGTTCACGGCAATCGGTTCTACTTCAATGGCAGCCCTGATAGCAGATTCAATTGATTCGTTAACATGGTCAGGACTGTTTCGCGGTGGTTCTTCTTGAAGAATTGGTGGTGGTATCACGTTGTCCATTGGTTGATCTGGTTTCACTGCACGAGCAACAGAAATAGGTTGTTGATTCATTTCGGCGCT
The DNA here is from genome assembly GCA_030248245.1 of Trissonchulus sp. WLG1_4. Lineage (NCBI taxonomy): Eukaryota > Metazoa > Nematoda > Enoplea > Enoplida > Ironidae > Trissonchulus > Trissonchulus sp. WLG1_4. The sequence continues at coordinate 42,871 of JASANF010010582.1, forward strand.
GATGTTTGGCTCTATGGCAATGTCCATGGCGGCAGCAACTTCATTGTCAAGTTCAACGTCTTGTTCATGCTGCACTGCTGCAGCGACTTCCAGTGCCTCATGAGCACGAGTGAGCAGCAGTGGTGGTTCTTTAAAAAAACCATCAGAGGAAACTAATTTCAGGTATTCAGCCACCGTTGGTGATTGATCACGCTATAAAACAAACATCAGTGTGGCGCCCGACTTAAGCATACTACTCTTACTTGCTACATATTCAAGTCAGCCCACTTCACATACATGCATGAATTTACCGGCCGCTCCCAGGGAGGCATATACAGACATTACTTTAATTGACAAAGCTGATTTCTTCTTTAATACAGTCCAAGATACACTTAGTCCGTGCCTAAGGGTTGGGATGGCAGAGGTAATGATAGAAACACGCTCTGCATGTCTGATCTGCGGTCGGCGATGTTGTCCCTCAGTTGGCTCAGACGGCTTTGGAGAAGTGCGTTCTTCAGCAAGCAATCATGTTCGATAAACCAACATGCATAATTATCACAGCGTAGTCGTCCAAATGAATTGGGAACAACGTTGCTGCGACATCTTGAATGCGCATTCCAATTTGAGCGATTACTGTACCAGTTTCAACTTCTGATAGGTGCCGAATCGTGGCATCACCAACAATTAGAGCGGTGTGGCCTGGATTGATTTCCAACAGTGGTCTTTCAGTCCAGGGTGTTAAATCCATTACAACAGGATCGTGTGACACCAATCGCTGAGCGACCTGCTGAATAGCACACCCATAGAGATTCTTCCCGGGCCATTTTGAAGGATCTGTATTAATACTGTCGTTATCCGATAGACCCGTTGCCATTAGCAATTCAGCATATACAAATGTGCTGTAAGCGTTGTCTGAAAGATATTCGGTAATTGACTGATTCTGTAACGCTCGTTGGTGAATGACGGCTTCGAGGATTGATTGACGTTGAGCTATCCACGACGCAGGAGGGGGTTCTAGGTGTCCGGCGTTTTGCGTTAGAAAATAGATGATGCGGCGAGGTCGAGTGACGTATGGTGGTCCCAATAACTGCTGAGCAAGGTCTTCTCGATACATTTGAATCATGTGAATGAATTCATAGGCTTGTTTGATTGATGTGAAAGTATAATTTCCCAATTGAAACAAATAGCCCGTATTATACGGACATAAGTCATTGTCAGTATGCGACACGGATATGCGTTCGGGAGCTGCTGCATTTGTTGGCGATACAGCAGGCGGATTTTCCGGTTCGTTTGCGATGTTTTCAGCAATTGATGGAATAGCAACTGACACTGGCACACATTGGACCTGAGGGGTTGCAAAGCAATGGCAGACTCTGAGCTGTCTGCGTTACTGGCGTGGGGCGCGGGGCTAAGACTACTATGCAGGGAAATATTCGCTTTTTTGGGAATTAGTTGAATTTCTACCACTGATTTTTCTTCATATTGAACTGGGTGGATTGATGGAGCCAGTTTGAATCTAGCATCGGTTTGATGATCCACTTCCGGCGAAGTATACTTTTGACCGATTTGATGCCGATTCAAAACCGGCGTAGCTTCCATAGTCCAACTCCGGAGAAGTCACGTCCGAGTGATCTGATGATGCTGCTTGAAATGCGGAATTGTTTTCTTTGTCTAACACTGGTGGAGTATCCCCCGACCAGTTGGCTGATGGCGACTGACTGGAGGGGTTGTTTCCAACGTCTAGTCTCAGATCGAAATCCCTCCTGCCGAACATTCTCAACGAACTCATCCGTTGTCTCCCCCTAAACAAAATAGCAGTCATAAGTCTCTTTAATTAGAGCTGAGCGCGATATTTTCTTGTGTCTTTCTCGCTTTATGTCTACTTTTAAAATAATAATAACAATGGATAACAATTTTATAGTCTCCTTTCTTTA